>JBCAUA010000878.1:0-13616 GCA_038406235.1 Peronia verruculata | reverse complement strand
ATAGTAATGAAGACAATCTGTGATCAGATGGGTTGCGTAACTTTTCAATTCGCCTAAGAACCCGTCCGCCTAAGAGCTGGCTTTTTTCGTTTCCCGACGACCGGGTTCTTAAGCGGAGACCACTGCATAGCCACTCTGAAAATGACTAGTTTCAAGTGTTGTATCTGGAAAAGGGATGGAGTCAAAGAAAGGATTTGAAGAAACACATGATCTGTTAGGGACTGAGATATAGAGCAGCATTGTATGATTCATCATGAAAACAAAACATCCTTAAGTTAAGTACTAGTGCTGGCCATCTAGGTTGACAATCTGGCAGCAGCTTGCTTGGCAAGTATGGCACATTGGAGGTTTGTTCGCAGGTCTAGAGTTTGTGTTGTCTTTACTTTGCAAATTATTCTGGTCAGTAGATTTGGGATATTCTGTTTTGTTGTTTAGCACCCTTGAGTTATGGTCAATACCAGATTTTTTAGTGTTAAAAAAAAAAAAAAGAACAAAAAAATGCACAAACTCCAATCAGTCTGGTTGTTCTACTCATACATAGGACAAGAAAGATGTGATTATGTTATGAGAAAGAAAGTAAATTCAGATATGATGTAATTTTTTAAATTTTGAATGATTTATCGTGGCCAAGTTAGGTACATGCATTAGACTAGATAGTAGATACTTTCAATTTATTACTTGGAATTAAGCCCTCTTGTTTTGCAGGCTGGACATCCCAGTTCTGTGAATCTATTTTGTGTTCAACACCTCATTATTTTACATTTCAGCATTGTATCATCACTGTTGTAGTGTCAGTACTGTTGCCTAGCAGTCAGGTGACAGCCTTTTATCTGCCTGGTGTGGCACCGTCAGAGTTTAAGAAAGGCGATGCCGTGGAAGTCAAAGTAAGGACATGTCTTATTGATTGTGCTGTTTTGTGGTGACCATTTGTCGTAGTTGAAAGTGTTTTGAAGTTTTAATTTATTTACTGATATTGTTACAGTGGAATTTCAGCAGGCTCGCCACTATCTTATTTTCATATTACCTTTTTTTCTTTTTTAAAGTTTCAGAAATATTTTATCTTTCATCTGACACTTTGCATGCTATTTTTAAAATTGTGAACAACCCGTCATTGTTAAACTCAAATGCCTTTTCCATTGCAGGCTGTAAAATTGACAAGTACAAAGACCCAGTTGCCTTATGAGTACTATTCTATGCCTTTTTGTAAGCCAGTCACAGGTGTGGTCTACAAAACAGAAAATCTAGGTAATCATACAGTTCTTGGCTTGAGGTGCAATCTGATCCATGATTTATTAACACATGACAAATTTGAACTTGAGCTGTAATCTGATATTTTATTTTATTTTATAGATTTGGTGGTGAAATGAATTAGAGATTTTTATCATGGTTTAGATTAAAACCGTTCCTACAGCATGTTTTGAATTTTTTTTTTATTTTGATTTATCATTCAGAAATAATGAACAGATAATTTTGGGTGATTGAGAGATCTCACACTCCAGAATTAATGGTAAACTGAATTAAAGCTTTGATGCAAAAATTATGATTATTTTTTATTCAAAACATGGCTATTTTTTGTTTTTGTTTTTCTCTCTCTTAAAATTTACATGACATGTAATGTACATGTCATTTTGTAACTATTGTGTTGCCATTTTTTTTTTTTTTTTCTTTTTGTATTTAATTTTTTTTTTCTTGTTTGATACAGTGGTCTCTGCCTAATAACCCTCTGCCTAAGGGCCCGGTCCACCTGAGAACCCGCCCCTGCTGCAAAACAGAATTTTTGATACAGTGGTCTCTGCCTAATAACCCTCTGCCTAAGGACCCGGCCCACCTGAGAACCCGCCCCTGCTGCGAAACAGAATTTTTCCTCTATAATTTACCCCTCTAAGAACCCACTCTGGGCCCTCACAAATAAAAAAGTCTGTTCGAGAGCCCAATATTGGACGAGGACACATAATGTATAATGCCACATCATACTGTCCTCTTCAGAGATATGCACAGTGCTAGTAAAATGGGGATGGAGGTGGAGGGAACAGGTAGACAAAGATGTGGAAGTGATGGTTGATGTATGACTGCATAATCAGGTCACGTTGTTGACTAACCCAAAACCATTTCTTTGTTTGACAACACGTGGGACAGCACTTGTGACTGGCTTTGGGATAAGGAGATGTAAGTTTAGCTACTGACTGGTCAACTGTTCTGCTACGTTGGTTGGTGGGTCTGTAAACACTTGAGTCCTCGTGAGAGTATCCACGGGGTAGCATAGCAATATCATGTTTTCAACGATGATACCATTATGAGAAAACTCACACGGTATTTAAGCGCTAGGCAGTATTGATGTAACTATACGCTAAACAGATCAGGAATTATTACATCTAATTATAATACACACCGGGGGGAAGGTTGTACTTACGAGTATTTGCATAGATAAATCTTTAACTAATCATAGTAGTGAAGACAGTCTGTGGTGAGATGGGTTCTGTAACTTTTCAATTCGCCTAAGAACCGGTCTGCCTAAGAGCCCGCTTTTTTTGTTTCCCGACGACCGGGTTCTTAGGCGGAGACCACTGTATTATGCAACCTACAAATTAATGGGCCTATTTAAAAAAAATATGTTACTCATACTGAAAACTGTTCTCCCCAATTGATTTATTTAAAAAAAATTTTTTTTTTGTTGTTCAGTAACATTTTGGAAGTACAATAAAACAGTAAGAGTTAGTTGCAGTATCTTAATAGATGTAGCATGTAAATTCCCTCCCCCCCCTTTTTTTTTTCTTCATTTACAGGAGAGGTACTAAGAGGAGACCGCATTGTCAACACTCCATATGAGGTAATGGAACTTTCAGTCTTGTGCTGTAAATGTCCGTAAATGTTTCTATAAAAGTGTACAGCTAATTGAAACTCACACAAATTGCATGTCAGAAACCAATTTTAGAGTGATGTTTATACATAAATATGATTTTTAAACAATTTTTATTTTTATGCTGTCAGATGGTTTTGTCAGATATGCCATTTTTTCGAAATAGGACAAATTTTGAACATAAAAATACAAAAAGAAAAAAAAGAAAATTAAAAAGTCAATTCTTGAATCATTCTGTCAATGAGACATAAATACCAAGCATAAATTGCAATTATGATCCATCTTGAAAGTGAAACATGAAACTTCCCTGCATGTTTTTTTTTTTATGTCCACATTATTGATTTCAGTTGTTTTGTTTTTCCCCTGTTTACTAGTTGCACATGGCAACAGATGTAAACTGCAAGGTTTTGTGTAAAGATACAGGAGGCGGCAAATATGTACCCAAGACACTGACGAAAGATGAAAGCAAGGACTTGATTGATAAAATCATGCATGACTATTCAGTGCATCTGTAAGTATCCGGCAGTGATATTATCTGTTGATCACAATAGTAGTGGGAAATATTTCTTTCAGTGCTTTTATTTGCAAAGTAAAATTTATCTTAAATAATCAAGACAGATATTATCAAGATACTGATTTGCTTTTGAGTGCTTTTGTTTTTAACTCAGTGGAGATCTTTTCTATTTATTATGCAAGAACTCACAACCCATTAGAGTCCACAATGAAAAACAAAATGATCTCTTAATAAACATTACTTCAAATCTTTATGCTGAATTTCAACATCCTAAATCTAACATCAGCTGTTAAAATTGAATATTTTTACGTGGAGTCAGTATTTTTCCTACCTTTATACACATCGTATATCTTGTTTTGTACTGTAGAGGATTAAATAAAATA
Organism: Peronia verruculata; assembly: GCA_038406235.1. Classification (NCBI taxonomy): domain Eukaryota; kingdom Metazoa; phylum Mollusca; class Gastropoda; order Systellommatophora; family Onchidiidae; genus Peronia; species Peronia verruculata. The sequence goes on along the minus strand of JBCAUA010000878.1, from coordinate 9,862 downwards.
TATAACAAAATAGCAATAGTCAAAAGCAGATGGACATTTTCATGACTTTCGCAGGATTACTGATAATTTACCAGTCGCTACACCCATTCCTGTACCAGATGGAAATACAATATATGAACATGGCTACAGGCTTGGAACTGTCTCAGGCAAAGAGGTGAGTAACAAATCCCAAGCTTTGCCTTGACTTTTGAAAGAGATTGGCCTTTACTATAGTTGATAAAATAATTTTCCATGAATGTCTTTATTATTCATCATACACACACAGGTAATAGTGAAAACTGCTCTAATTGCATCTCTACCAGTTATGATCTATTAATTGTAGCAGTCAAGATAGTGCTCCGATAGGTTGCATAATCCTTTGGTCCATTTTGCGTAAGATCTGGCTTTCTTAGTCTATCAGTGGCTGGGTTCTTAGGAAGAGATTACTGTAATAGTTTGAGAATTGCATTTATAGCTGATCGATAACTTGTCATGTTTATTTCCAGACATATATTCACAACCATCTCCAGATGATTTTGAGATACCATCACAGAGAGGGGTAAGATGTAATTTGCATGTGGCCATAAAGATTTTTAAAATGAAGAGACTGATTAGAAATATTTTTCTTTCTTTTTCTTTTCATATTTTTGGGCAGTTATGTTATAATGGCATGAAACCTGCAATTCTGAAAAACTCATAGAAAAAAAAAATTGACACCATACACAAGAATAGCATACCATAATGATTTGAATACAAAAAAAAAAATTTCTTCAGCTGTTAACTCTCTAAGGTTAAAATTGATAAAGATAAAAAGAGGCTTCATTCAAAAGTTGCAGAATAAAATAAGCACCACATGCATAGGCAACAACAACTGGTCATTATTCTTCTACCAATTTCTTAGAAGAATACACATGAGCTATTTTTTTTTTTTTTTAAATAATTGAGAGAGAAAAGTTCTGCCTCTTGATCTCATCAAATGTCTCGCAGCCAGTCAAAATGAGTTGTTTGTCAATTTTCTGCCAAATTTTACTTTTACTGTCACATACATTAGCATGTGATGAAAAACGTTTTGAGCTAATTTGGTGTCATAGCAATGTCAATAATCAGGACACAAATTTGTGAAAATAAACAGTTTAGCACATGTATTTAAATTCACTTCATAACATTGTGATATAATCTGCCCATAAGAAAAATGTTTTCTTATGTAGAAATGAATATCCTTTCAATTTCTGCAGTATTAAGACATGGATATCAGACCACCTTCATCACATCCACCCCTGGTTGCTCTGTTCAGCTTACAACTCATTCTGACTGGCTGTGAGACAAATGCTATGTGAACACTTTAATTATTTTTGTAATTTGAAGTTTCCCAGTGAAACAGCTGAAATTCAGTTTCACAGTATTGTCTTTTTAAAAAAAAAATTATATTTTCTCTTCAAAGGGATACCTACAGAGTTGTTGGATTTGAAGTGAAACCTCAAAGGTATGTCTTGTTGATTTGCTTTTTGTATTTTGCCTAAATACATTTATTTATTGTCGCATCAAATAATTCAAAGGCTGAGATACAGCTTGCTTACTTAAGGTAAGACCTTCAAAAAAAAAAAAAAAATATTAGCTAACAGATTTTACAGTGTGAGTTGACAATTATTCTAATCGTAATATTGTTGTCCCACGAGCTGACCTTGATTTGTTATGAAAACATTTTGCCATTTCAGTTTTGCTTTTGAAGAAGTTAAAGTAGATGAGAGCACAGGAATCTGTGAGCTGAAAAATACCAAAAACCCACAGAAACTGAACGCCAATGGTGAGTCAAAAGTTGACAAAAGATGTACTCAAATCCTGATAATTATAATAGCAAATTCTTCCTTGTTCTGATTGAGCTATTGTTCATTGTTGTCAATTGATATGAGACAGTGTTTACAGAATTTTTATTATGAGTTATAAGAATTTTTGTATGTTTGAAATTTACTTGCCAACTTCTTACCTTGATGCTGTGTGCTTGCTTTTTATTTCAACTCGTATTTTTTCTTTTTTTTTTCTCTCCATGTCCTTCTTTGCTATGGATTTGTGTTTTTCTAGTACCATACTGTCTGAATTGCTGTGTAGAAATTTGCAGTGATTGAGACAGATTTTACAAATTTGATTCCTCAGAGGAGACAAAAGTTTATTTCACATACTCGGTTGAATGGCAGGAGAGTGAAGTAAGTTGGGCCTCCAGATGGGACATCTACCTGGCTATGAGTGATGTGCAGATCCATTGGTTCTCAATTATCAACTCTGTGGTGGTCGTATTTTTCCTCTCAGGTAAGGACTCTGGAGGGTAAGGGTGGGCGAGCAGTACATTTTTTATACCAGTCGAGAAGCTCGGGAAGTCACCCTACTTCCCGCTGGGACCGGTCCCGGGAAGAGAAGTTGGTACCAAGAAGCCGACTGCTCGGTGCTTAAGGCGAGCAGTGCATTTTAGGTACCGTGCGGACAGCTCGGGAAGTTGGGACTGGTCCTGGAAAGTCTAAGTCGGTACCGAGAAGCAGACTGCTCGGTGCCACTTGACTTCGAGACTGCACACTTAGGCTGGTCTTGTCTCTACTTCCCGTTGCCGATTTCCCGTTTCTCGTATGATTTCTTGTCTCATACAATTTCTCTTCCCGCTGTCGAGCAGTGGATCACTTCCTGGGAAGCCAAGGCCAAGACTTTGCCCACGGGAAAAGAGTACTCGGCTCGTCTCGTGCCCATTCCTACTGGAGGGATAAGAAAAGTTTCTGATAAAGTGAATGATTAGATAAAATGAAAGACTGATTGTTTACAACACTTGTAAGGAATCAAAATTATGGCAAAAAAAGTTAATAGAGAGATTTAATTTACTATACATAATATCTTCTGCAGCCAGACTATCTGAGAAATCATTTTAAATTCTACGAATTTTCATTTTTTTTTTTTTTTTAATTTTTATTTTTTTACTTGGATAAGTTCACAGTGGATACCAATAAATGCAGTTCTGTAGATATGTAAGATAACACTCAAAATATTCTGAGGTTCACATGAATGTTTTACATTTACCAGGTCCAGGAAGAAATTGAATGCCTGCTTTGTTGTAGTTTCTTAGTTTATATTTCTATGCTAGTGTGATACTGAAAGTGATATGGATTTCATGTTTGATCAGAATAGGGGATTGCATGTTACAGTCTCTCTTATTGTCTGTGAGGTACTTAACGGTATTGAAAGTGGGAAATAACTTGTATACTTTTGACAATTTGGATAGCCATATTAGTGAATTTGGTCTTCCAAACTTTATATTTTTCAGGTATCCTCACAATGATCATGGTGAGAACCTTACGTAGAGACATTGCTCAGTATAATAAAGATGATGACTTGGTAAGTTGATAAAAAAATTTAAACAAATGTATGTAAATTTTGTCAAGACATTATTTATATTTAAGCTTTGTAACTTAAAATCACAAATGCAAGAAAAGTGAAGCAGACATTTGATAGTGAGGGAACTCTGGGCAGCTAACTTCAAACAGGTCAAATCAGGTTTTGCCTGCAACTGTACAACAGTAATATAGTGCTACGCGCGATCTGTGGGTAGATGGGGCCATGGCTGGTATCTCACCCAGAGGGATAAACCCAACAGAAATCACAAACCCTTGTGGCACCCTTGGATGGGAAAAGGCTAGAGGATAAACTGAAAACAAATCTGGTGCCGGGGTCCCTGGTGGCATATAAGATCTCCATATGTCCTGCATGATGTACCCAAACCATAGCCGAAGAATGTACCCAGGCCATAGCTGAAGAGGTCACTCAGTTGGAGGGACTGAAACAACACGGGAAGAGGCAGTTGCATGTTCTAAGTCCACAAGAGAACCCAACAGTGGGAGAAGAAGAGAGAAAGAAAGAATAATCCAAGCAAACATCTTTTGCAACTCATTAAACTGCAGTTTTGTGTCAGATGTCTCTCCTGCATTGGCCTATGCAGCCATGAAAGGAAATGCTCCTCTGGGCCTTCAGTGTACATTATCCATATCCATCCATCCATCTTTCCCTCCATCCATCCATCCCTCCTTTCATTTCAACCTGTGAAGACTGTCCAACCCTAAAGTGTATTATGCCTGTTTGTTTTAAATGTTTTTTTTTTTTTTTAATTGGATCACGAATTTGAGTTTTCTATGTGACTGTTCTCATTGGTTCAAGGATGAAACTGTTGAAGAGACAGGCTGGAAATTGGTCCATGGAGATGTTTTCAGGCCCCCTCGATTCTCCAAGCTGCTCACATCTTTCATCGGAGCCGGCATTCAGATTTTCTTCATGGCTCTGATCACAATATGTGAGTAACAGCATCTGTTGTTCTTTGCCTGATGAAATGGATAAGTGGATAAAATGTAGGGAAAGCATTGTCATAACTTTACGGAGAGATGATGATGCATATGTATAGTTTACAGTTTACATTGATCGCTAGACATTATCATGAGAGTGTGCGTGAAAGTAAGAGACTATTACAGAAACAAAGTGAGTTTGGAGTTTGGTCTAATAGATGAGAAAAGTGATAATGTATCCATAGAAGCTGAAGTGTAGAAATGTTATATGGATAGTTTCAAGGAGTGACTTATAGACTACAGTGGAACACCCTTAAACCGAAACCGGCTTAACCGAAAACACAGCTGAACCGAAAGAAAAATTAGTTCCCTTTTTTTTTTTTCTCATGTACTCCTTGTTAATGGACTAGCAATAAACCGAAGTCAGCAGTGGGAATATGGCTGAACTGAAAACAATGAGCTGGAATTTAGTGGAAGCCTGCAACCTATTCTTAATCAAACACGCCTAGTACCGACAAGCCATTCTCTCATCATCATACCTGAGGCCATCAGCAGGCGTCGAAGACAGTGATGGGTAGGGAATGGGGAAGTAGGTCAGTGAATCAAGTGCGCATTGCCTGTGGAATCTAAATTGTACCGGCAACATGTCATTGAAGCATCGCAAAGCATGTTGTCTGATGCTGCGTGTGTTGTTATGGCATCGTGTAGTTTCGGATGACCCACATGATTAGTTATTAGTGAAATTTGACCCTACAGAATTTGTTCCCCTCTTCTGACAACTTCCACCATACCAGTTTGGATAAACCAAAATAATATGTCTGGTCCCTAAAAGTTTGATTTAAGCATGTTCCACTGTATTATTAATGTTTCTTTCTTTCTTATGCTGAGAAAGCTATTCATGGTTTTTAAAGAATAAGGAGAGGCAAACATTAGTACTTTTTGTTGTTTGTGTTGGTTATTGTGTGTCTATGTTTGAAAGAAGAAGAGGGTAATATAATTCTAAATTTTTCTTTTTCTCAGTCTTTGCTATGTTGGGCATGTTATCACCCTCTGCGAGAGGCTCTCTCATGACTGTTGGTATATTCCTGTATATGTTTATGGGGTAAGTGCCCGTTTAGATCATCAGGTAAATAAGAATGTTAATATTAACAGTATGCAATAAATTTTGATCTGCAGCATTTAATCATTTCTGATGTACATTGTAGTTCTTATTGAAAATGAAAATAATTACTTTATCATTTTTTTCTTCTTTTTCGCTGTTATTCTTAGAAAGTGATGCATATTTTAAAATTTTTATACTGTCCATTAACATTTTCACAATTTTGAATAGAATTGTCTTAATTAGTATAGAAGATTGGTTAGATCAGTTAGAAATGTAATCAGTGTATTTTCAAAAAGCTGTAATTCCTTGAAACTATTGAAATGTTGTCATTCACTTTTGTCTTTTCTATGCTCAACATTTTTTTTTTCTGCATATTGATGCTCATTTTTGTTGGTGGTACCCAAATTTTGTTTCAGACTTTTTGCTGGATACTTTTCGGCCCGCTTGTACAAGACAATGAAAGGGCTGCAGTGGAAAAAGGCAGCATTTCAGGTAAGTGATTGCAAATTTGAAAAATTATAATATTCTCTAGAATATGATAATTTCTTTGCATGTGTGATTTTTTTCCTTTGAGAAGTGTTTTTATCCATTTTTATTTATTTTTAATTTAAAAAAAACAAAAAACGATAAGCATTTCATGTCTTTGGGAAAATCCATTTATTATAAAAATGTCTTATCATTATGCGAGAGATTGCTTTCCTAAAATTGAAATTAAAAAAAACAACGATCGTATCAATTTAATTTTTGCTTGCAGACAGCCACTGTGTATCCAGGAATTATGTTCAGTATCAGTTTGTTGCTGAACTTCTTCATCTGGGGCAAGCATTCATCTGGAGCTGTAAGTTGTTATTTTACTTTTTTTGGAGAAAAAAAAAATTCATATGGATTTTATGTTATTTTTTTCCATTGTTGACTGTTAACTGTATGTTGGACTGGCATCACTTTTGACTCTAAATAAGTTGTCAGTATGTACTTATTTTGTTGAATCTGAAATCCATTCAAAGTATGTAATAAGGAAAAAGTAATATGCTCTGTTGTTATTTCTCATTTTTTCTTTTTACAATAAGGGATTATGTCTCATAGCAACCTGAGGTTGAGTGCTATCAGTTTAATGTCATAAAAAAAAAAAAAAGAACCAGTAGAATTATCTATTAGAGTCGGTGAAATTATAATGGCTCATACATCAGATGTCATGTACAATAATTGTTTTCCAGTAATTTACATGTGGTGAAGAGGTTTTTACAAAGCAATCTGAATAGCTAAGTGTGGTACACTGAAAAACAGGGATGTCTCCGAAGTCGCTTTATCCCTCCTGTCTACAGTGGAAAGGGGTAACAAAGCAAACAGGTTGTGATATCAAAGTAACTTCAAGGAGAAGAGAAATTATACTGAAATTTAAGTGCCCAGTTTTGGCACAGCAACCTGTCAAATTATATATTAATAGCTTCGCTGCTTGATCAGTGTTACGTAATGTGCTAGACAGTATGAATATGGCAAGTCTGGCTTGCTCAGTCCACTCAGTCCCATCCACTGTGTGTGAGCTAACAATAAGGGCAACAGGCGTTTGCCCTCTCCTTTCCCACCCTCTCTTTGAGCTCTTAGTTGTCTGATCAATAAAAGCTCAGAGAATGAAAAGTACAGTCAAATTTCACTCTGTTGAACCAATATGTAGAGAGCGCAAATGCCACGCACACACACACACAAAAAAAAAAAAGAATCAGGGAGAGATTGCCAGTTTGAATTTAAGGAGCAAACCTCCAAACTGTGAAACACACACACAATACACCAAGAATCAGGGAGAGATCGGCAATGTAAGGAGCAAACCTCCAAACTGTGAAACACACACACAATACACCAAGAATCAGGGAGAGATCGGCAGTTTAAATTTAAGGAGCAAACCTCCAAACTGTGGAATATGTGAAACTGGAGTAACTATATAGTATATGGCCTGAAAAAGAAAAACATTTCTCTTTTTATGATAAATTTTCTCAAAGTGGATTTGAGCACTTGTCATTCTAGGTTCTTCTGTTGTAATGTGACACAATATAGTTCATATGTAGCTTGTTTTCCTGGCATAAAAGAGAATGATATTCGGATGTGTCCAGTACTGTGGATAGCAGTGCAGTGGTAGAGAATTATTCAATTTTACTACAGCATCAGTGCTATAACTTGTGTTTGTTATTCTCAGGTTCCCTTCACCACCATGATTTCCTTGTTATGCATGTGGTTTGGCATCTCTCTGCCCCTGATCTTCATGGGCTTCTACTTTGGATTCAGAAAACAGGTCAGTAACCATGTAGTAAAGCTCCCATACTTGTCATTGACTGTTTTGGACATTCAGAAGCAAATGGATAAATCTCATTGTTAAGGTCATGTGACCAAGCATCTATAATCCAACGGCCTGTTTGAAATAGGGGGACTGTTCAAATGGGCATGTTCCTTAATGCATGTCAGTCAAGGGAGCAAAAGAAATGTTCTGTATAGATCAAAGTTTTTAATTTTAAATAATGTTTGTAGGGTAATATATAATCTTGCTATTTTTACATTTTTTTTTTCTCAGTCAGAGAACTTATACTGAAAATTTGTATCAGGAAAAGAAAAAAACAAAACTTTCTTATTCAAATCTGTATAGTGGATATATTTCAAAACTGCTTAAGTTTGCTGACTTCTGGTAACTTTAATTAAATAAGTACATATCTTATTTTTTTGCCTGAAATAAAATGAGTTGAATCAGAGATTGCTGATGCCTCTAGATGACAAGCATTTGACATTTTCTTGATTTCAGGCGTATGAACATCCAGTACGAACAAATCAGATTCCACGACAAGTTCCAGAGCAAACTTGGTACATGAATCCTTTCTTAGGGTAAGTCACACAGCAATGGAACTATGTCACATAGTCGTTTCCTGTGTAGCCCTCTTCAGCAGTGATCTTGTAACAGCTTGCCAGAAAATTTTGTCAATTTCTCTCTTGTGCAGGTGGCTTCATAAATATTGAACTTTTTATATTTGTTATGAAAACTCTAAGATGTCTATTATTCATGCTCAGTGCTTATCAAACAAAGAGAGATTAATGACAGTACTTAATGCTATTTTAAAACTAATTATTCGTCATGCAAGTTCTATGACTATTTTTAATTTATATGCCGTTTTAATTTGTTATGTTTCGTTTTCTTTCCTAGAACTCTGATGGCTGGCATCTTGCCATTTGGTGCCATGTTCATTGAGCTGTTTTTTATCTTCACTGTAAGTTCTTGTGCACATTTGATGATGACATGTACCACTTTTAATGATGACATGTAGCACTTACATCTCTTTTTTGGTAGTGAAAATTTAATCACTCTCACAATCTGATCATGCAGTAGTCACAAAATAGTGGAAATGAGCCATTTTGACCATCAGCCAAATTACTTCCCTTTGCCAAGTACAAGAGGTATAACACAAGCATTGTAAAGAAGGAAAATATCACGTTTTTGCTGGTTACGTGAAATATTAGCCTCTAAAAATTCTGAAAAATTCATCATATCGTGAAAATGTTTTTTTTTTTTTTTCCCCATGCTGATAATTTTTCCATAATTTCTTTTTTTTTTTTTTTTGCATTAGGTGTTTCAGATTACAAGAGAAAAAAATGTTGTTTTTTTTCCTTCTTTGCAATGCTTGTCCTATACCTCTTGTACTTGGCAAGGGAAGTAACCTACCTGGCTGGAAAAAATGGCTCATTGGGGTTCAAATGTTATAAATGTGGTCTGATATCGCTGTTTCATTATTATTATTATTATTGCTGAAATAGAAAGAACCGCCATCTATGAACGAAAACAATTTATTGTTGCTCTTATGGGCATTTTATGTAAAAGTGTAACTTGATTTTTTCTCAAAGACGAGATCTCAAATGTTGTTAGGATTCGAACCCACAAACTTTTGGTTCTGAATCCAGTGGCCTTAACTTCTTGGCCACGGACATAAGCAGTGTAAAGAAAGCAAGCACTATCTACATAAGGATGGCTGTTCTACCTGGAAATTATCACATTCGCTTCCTGTATTTGACTGAAATACCCCAGGAACAAATAGTCAATAGTATGTGGGTATATAGGTGAGCCAGCAGGTAGGTAGATGTAAGTGGGTGAGTAAGAAGGTAAACCGGGAATTAGATAATAATTAGATGAGTAGATGGAGACGCATGCAGGTACGGAGATAAATAGGTGGGTAAGAAATATAGGTTACCTTAGGAGGATAGACACGTTGGTAAATAATTAGATAAGTAGGTAATAGGTACGTAGGTGGGAGGTGGTTAAGCAATGTATATAGGTGGGCAGGTGTGCAGGTAGTCAGATAGGTAGACACTCAGACAGATAGGCAAGCAGGTAGGTAGGTAAGTAGACCGATATGTAGGTAGATACATAGGTAGGTAGGTAGGTAGGTAGGTAGGTAGGTAGGTAGGTAGGTAGGTAGGTAGGTAGGTAGGTAGGTAGGTA
>JBCAUA010000867.1:0-13616 GCA_038406235.1 Peronia verruculata | reverse complement strand
AGATACGGTTTTGTTAAGCTTTTCAACCGCCTGTTGTGGTGGTTATCGCAGCTGTACAAAAACGCACAAAAATATTTATGTTTGCGAGCTCAATATGATGTTTTTATCACCTGTAATATTTCTGACCTGGATGTACTCCTAACAGTTATAAATGTAATGGCCCACACTATTTACCCACAATCGTTCAGACAACGATAGCCACTTGTGAGGTGATCGCAATTATAACCTGAAATATGTTCATTTTGAACTGGAGGGTCAACACAATGGAGCTAACGTTAGCAAGGGTGAAACAATGAAATCCTGCTCTTGTCAAATTTCCAGCATATTATGTTACCAATTTTGAGCTATTCATTTCTCTCTCTGTGTGTGAAAAAAAAAATGTGTTCTACCTTAAATAGAAGTCGAGCTATTGACAATTAAAGACACATTAATACATTTTACTTTTGGTATTGTAAGTAAGAGGACGCTTGGGCTTTGCCAGCCAACAAGAAGAAAGACCGGCCTGCAACGGAGACCAGTCAACGAAGACCAGCCAACGAGGAGTACACACCGAACACAACATAAAGGGACTGCCAACTTTGACACGGCCTGACATGACCCAATGGCCGAGATAACCAAATAAAGGTTGAAAGGCCCAATCAAAACTGAGTCTGAGACAATTAAAGACGGTTGGGGGGAGGGGGGGGGCTGTTGCTGCAGCTGAATTTAGTGAGGCAATGGCCGAGCACTTTTATAAATCCTTATTAACCTTTGTTAGCCAGTGTTGCTAAATTACAATTTTTGGACCTTTATTCAATCTGTTTCAGCAAATATAACTCCGAAATGCATTTTTACATTGATATACAGGAGTTCTGTGAAGAAAAAAAAATGTGTTAAAAACACGTTCACTGTTGAAAAACACGTGATTTCTCTGCTTGCCTCAGTTTGACGAGCGCCTGATTTCATAGGATCGCGACTGGATTGCCAGGGCAGATGTCCAGTTGTTATATACATAGAATGGAGAACGGTAATAAGAATTTCATGTAAGGGAGGAATTTCTCCCCCCCCCCTTCTTTTAGGAGTAACAACTCCACAGATATACAAGATATACAGCCACACATAGACAATATGTTTTACTGCACAGAGAATTTTACTGACATTTTTGCTCTGCAAATGTATTTTATCATTGTTATTTGTAACTATTAAATATTTCCTTTACAATACTGGCCTCTATTTCATACTCTTAACAAAGGGATAGAGAAAAAAAAAGAAGATATATTTTGGCTAATTAAGAAAAAAGGAGGGGTGGAGACGGAGATTTCTGATACATAACATCAAATATAAACAAAAATTGTCTGTCCCTGTTTGGTCCACCATATTGTTGGAAAGCTATTTAGCGGGATTTCCCGGACAATTTCTATTCTAAGCTTCCTGGCGTCACTTCTTGGAGTTCATCTGACGTAACAAGGGGCAGTGAAAGAATCTGGAGTAGCCAAACTGTTTATAGCTGAGTATGTACATAGAACAGCGACCAGACAACCCACTAGAGCGATCTCCCATAACAGTACTTTGATGTGCAAAGGAAGCGATCTGTGGATGGAAGAAAAAATCAACGAAAAAGATGATCATCTCTCTAATGTGCTGCTATGAAACTTGAACATGGCAATGGCTAACTAACAGCAATTACGACAACATAATCTTGGAGATCCGGCTGGACTCAAATCTGTTAACCTTGAAAGCTTAGCCAGACCTAAGACCGTAACATTACATGTAGCCTGGAAGTTCTAACCGGATTAAAGTCGGTGTGTAATCAAAACTGAGTCTGAATTTGCAAATCATGCATTCTCAACCGAACGGCCTACCGACCCAGGCCCCGTGTAACCGAATGATTCAAAAGTCGGACTGGTAAATGATACGTAGTAAGTCCGAATGGACACGAAAACTAGAACAAGGTAAATGCAGCTAGACACTTCTCTTATAAACTAACATTCACGAAGATACGTCAAAAGCAATTGCTGTTAGACCTTTCATTTGAATGTCTATCTTCAGGGTAATAAAACAAAGACTTTGACATGTACGTGAATAGAGTATATCTGTAAATAATCAATATCTGTTGAGCTTTTCATCATCTCTATTTACCATCTAAGTCACCTTAAGTAACTTTGGACTGATGAAATCAGCGAGAAAATCATTTGCACTTTCAAAAGAAAAAAAAAAATGAATGAAACGCTATCGTGTACTTTATCATAGTTGCATAATATGTTCTTGAGCGAAGCTGGTAAAGAAATGTAAGAACATATCATTGAAACAGAACCCCTTTCTGACATTCTTAAATTCTAAATTTTTGCCTATTAATTGCCTTAAAACGTCGTAGATCATCAAATGCAGTTAATTGTGCTTTTTTCTGTTGTTGTTGTTGTTGCTGCTGCTGTCATTGCTAGACAGACAAAGAAGGAAGTTTGTTGTCCTGGTAATCATTTCTGAATGACCTATAGAGTAGAAAACTAAGCACCGTACTTGACCTTTGTGTTGGCTCTCGAGCCGCTGATGTCCAGGAAAGATATCATGAAATGTATTTGGCCAACATCGCAGGTTGAGATCATTCCTCGATCGTCCAAGGTAAAACCACATATTTTATCAGATCTTGATTGAAGATGGTACGTTTTCAACTTTCAACTTGTTCACATTCCAAAAATATCTCAACTGGTTCACTCTCAGGCATTGTTAATTTTTTTTAGCCCTGAGCTCCAGAGTCTACTGGTCTGCATTCCCCAGCAAATTTAGGCCTAAACTTAATACGATACTTTTGAAGTAAACATTATCAGCTGTAGTTGACTGGTCGACAAATGCAAGGCTTGGGGATATATCAAAATGACATGAGGTCTTGCTCACCATTGTTACAAATTAGGTATTGTAAGCAGAATCACATGACCTAGGGAACATCCATCACATGTGGTTTTGTTTATATGATGTGACAGGTCTGAGAGCTCATCATTCGTACAGATTTGTCTGCCATGCGCAGAGCAAGTAAACAAAGGCATATGTGAGCGATGTTCCCCAGATCATGTGATTGTGCTTAAAATACCTATTTGATGGTCACTTTCGGTTGCGTTCTAGCACATCTTTCAAGCCCCTGTAGTATTTGGTTATCTCGAGGGCTATTAGGCATTCCATTCCTTTTATTTGCCACCTGTCTACCAGTGAACACGGCTCGGTGAGTTTAAATCATACGTTCATGTGCCAGAGAAATGAGGCAGTAGGTCACAGAGGATAAAGGTTGTAAAGATACGTAAAGAACCTGTTGTCGTTTTTAATAGCATTAGCATAGATAAACTAGATTATCCAAACACAAAAAGGGACAGGGGGTGGCATTAGGATAGATAAACTAGAATATACAAAAAAAGGGGTGGGGGGGGGGGGTGGTGATTATATATAACAACATTTGATTTCATGCCTAAGAGCACCCCAGGGAACTATTCACAAAATAGATAAGAGCGGCAGGAATAATACGGCCGTTAATCAGCTTGGACAAGACTTTGCAAAATGAGACCTTGGCCTGGAAATCAATCGTTAAATATACATAGACTTATACTACAGAGTGTACGCCTATTTACAAATAAGAAAGTGAATAGAAGTCAATAATTGTGGATAACACAAGGATTTCTACTGATGTAATACTTTTAATACTTACAAAACAGGGAGGTCATGTTGAAGACAGGCAGGATCTATATCATAAATTATTGAAAATTTTACTAAACATGGAAGTCGTATTGAAGATAGGAAGGGTTTATATCATTATTATTGAAAAAAGTACAAAACAGGGAGGTCATTTTGAAGACAGATAGAGTTTATATCACAAATTATTCTAAAACTTACAATACAGGAAGGTCATCTTTCATAGCGCCCAGTTTGAGGTAGAAGATAGATGGGCACACAATGACGAGTATGTTCAAGGTGCTGCCGCCGATCAGGGATAAAACCGTTCCGAAACTGGGCACTGTTACCGCCATAAACAGGACACAGCCCACTATGACGGTCCGGACCAGTAGCTTTTGCCAGGAAAATGCTGATCACAGGATACATGGTAAAACACAGACATATTATTCTGTCATCGAAGATTTCAGCAGTTTAAAAACTGGAGTTAACAAAATCCATGTCTGTGAAATATTTGGATCATGGACTACCATACCGAAGCCCCTGTACCTATTGCGTATTGTAACGTACATTTAAGCCATCCCAATTTTCAAGAAAAAAGAGACATTTACTTTAATCAATACTGGGATCAATCCAAAGTTGGAGATGGGATATCAAGCTAGATTAATCCAAAATCAATACCCAACAGCTGGCATATGCATTTAAAAGTAGTGACGTTAAGGAGAAAAATCATACATCTCAACTTTTCACAAATGGGAGAAAACTGGCATTTTCTTCGTAATATTTTTTGGTTTAAAAGGTAGTTGATTCCAACTACTGCTTTGGAAGACAATCCATTTGTGTCCGTGGGATAATTAAGTTTTGGGGACTGAATCCATGAGGGTAACCTTGAGGATATTAACAACCGAATTTTCTGTTATTCTTCTTTGTTAGCACTCACGTGCTGGGATTCAGAGACGAAGATGAAAATATCTTTGCCGTATATGACACAACATAATAAAGGAAAACGAAGAAGAGGAAGATGGAATACACAGCTGTCACATAAATCAATTAATTAAAAAAAAAAATTAACAAAAATGTAGGTTTATCACCAAATAGTGTGACCGATTTAATCGTATATAGGCCATCAAATACCACAAAATATTGCCAAAAAATTGGGTTTATCTGATATACTATTATATCGAAAGTTATCAATGCCCGAATAGTGCTATTCACAGCAATTACAGGAGGAGTAAAAGTTCTGACATCTATTGCAAAATATTGCAATTTACACTTAGTATTCTACCTATGATGTCGACTAAGTTTTACAGCACTGGGCTCTAGAGGCCCATTAGTTTCCTATTTTCTTTAACTCTTCAACAAGATCGGTGACGAGAACTTGATTTTTTGTGGGTGGTCATGATTTTTTTCAGGAAAAAAAAGCTGGGTGAGAGATATCGAAAGTCATGGCCCCGCTGTGACCGGAGTTATAGAAGATGTAATGAAGTTAACTCTTCAAATGCTACGCTCCTGGCATCATCAAGTGTCTTATTTCTTCTGTCCGAAAATTAGTGATTATTGTGAGACACTAAAAACCATACCATTTAGTCATATGCAATACCTGTCTTTGTTTTGAGTAAATCTGTTGTAATCACATATTAAAGGTTAAATTGGACTCTCAAATTTTCAATGATTGTGGATCCAGAAGTTAAAAAGTTAAAGGCCATCGCATCTAATGAAAAAACGCACTCTTCCTCTGAAAGGACCGTCACCTGCCTCACCCTGCCTGGGGAGTTTTCCTACCACAGAGTCCTGCTGTTTAGAGACATCTTACTTTCTGTCTTCCTCCTATCCCGGGATTGTGTGATCATTGAGTGATTCACTGATGACGTTCATAACTAGACTATGATCGTAATGACAGTTCCCTGCTGCCCTCTGCCACTCTGCAAAGCTGATGAATGTCACAAACCCATCTTTGTCTATTTTGGCTTCTTTTCCGCTTTTCACCGGGGATAACTGATAAATAAAAATCTGCTCTCTTAAAATTATTATTATTTGTTTTCTTTTTTTTTTTTCCATGTAAGTGACTAGATTGCAAATCACAAGTCACACACAATTACCACTACTTGTTGCAAGGAATCTCACGATCCACATAATTATTTTATACTCTGGAAAAATGATATGAAATATATATATATATATATTTTTTTTTTTTAAGTTTTAAGAGCAGTGTCATGAATTATAATACTCTTGTTGCATGGGTAAACTACATTACAAAAATCTCAACGGCTTTTCCCTGTCAAGAATCAGCTTCAACATGGAACTCGATTTGAATCTACATCGACGCTCATTTCAAGTCATTTGTCTTCTGTTGTGTTGTCTATCAGTGTCGCTGTCCCAGCGGAATGACAAAGTGCAAGTTATATCAGCTTTATTTTATATTCAGGTAGTACTGAAATATTTGTTACCATATACGAGAATGAAACTGCATCAGAAAGTCGCGAAACTGGACATTTAAAAAGCACACAAAGTTTCAATTTGCTGAAACAAATGCGAGATATTTGGTGAACTCTAACAGAACCCACGGCCTCCGTGGGATTTTTTTTTCTTTTTTAATACAGTCCTGCGACTTAAAGTGTATGGCACGTGTGCGCACCTCAATAGTGGTATTTTGGTTGATTAAACTGAATGTTACTCAAAGAGAACGTGTTTTGAACGCGTCATACTATGGAATGTACAATCTGATCAAGCACCCTCGTGAGCTTATAATTCTTATTCAATTTAAAGAATTATGTCAAAGATAATAAGCTTTTTGGGGCCTTATGTACATAGAAATACAAATCCATATGCAACAATGTTGTGTGCCAATTTCCATATTATTATGGAACTGTTCAGTAGTTTTTGAGTCCATATTGTGGGTTTTGTTGCAGATTTATGGTACAGATATTGTTCCCCTTGACGTGTGCATGTGGTTGGAGCAGTTTAAGACCTTGTGATCAGGACAACTAGAAGTGGGCCAACATAATAAGAAATGATAAATCTATAGTCGCCAACTTAAGGGTCACAGCTTCTACTTACTGGTCTTTAAGCCTAGCAATTCCTCTACTTCCTGTGCTACTGGGTTCAAAGCAACTATCATACTACAGAAAAGATGCAGAGTGACAAGGATTTGAACTGCATATACCATAGGCCCAGGGCTGATGCTCTTCAGGATGTTGTCCTCTACAGCTGGGCCATAAACGAGATAACCCGTCAGGGATATCGCCGTGTATAGAAGCAGAATAACTGATCAAATAAGTTAAGGCAAGGTGAGATATAAAGACAATGTACATTTAAGAAAGATGTGAAAGGTAAATGAGATAAAAAGAGTTGATGCCAAGAGGTAAGATAAAGTGAAAGAACATAATGAAAACCCGGAATAGGTGGAGACGAGATGAGAAAGCTACAGAGGACAAAATAAAATAAGATAATAATGGCATGAACGGCGTAATGTAACATGGTACAGGGTAAGATAAAGACGGAGATACTGAAATAAAAGAAGGTAAGAAAGATGGGATAAGATAAGACAGAATAATATGAGATAAGATGTTGCATGTACGTTCGTGTCTAAGATGAGTGTATGCTCTCGACTAAGATGGGTGCTGTTTACAGCTTTAAGAGTGCTGTTGCAGTTGTTCCTGTTATCACTTTCATTGTCGGTCTTGTTATTATTGCCTTTTTGTTATTGTTGTTGCTGTTGTAGTTGTTGTTGTTACTGTTGTTGTTGCCAAGTATATTTTTGTTGATGTTGCTGTTGCTCCTGTTAATGTTGTTTTGTTGTTATTGTTGGCGATGCTATAGTGAAGATGATAATGTTGTTGTTGTTGCTGTTGTTGTTGTTGTTGTTGCTGTTGTTGTTGTTGATGATGATGATGACTAATATGATGATATTGATACCGTTGTTGGTGATGACTGTGGTCTTGTTGTAGTTGTTATTATAAGGCAAACTTACTACTAAAACTGGCCAGAACCGCTTTGGTAAACAACACCGGCGACTTCATGTCAGCCTGCACTGTGGGGAGGGCGGGGTGCGGACCAGCCGAGAAGACCATAGTGCCCAGAGCGGAAAACAGGCCCAGGAATCCTGGAAATGTGACAGCGGAAAACAGAATGAGGAAAGGGTAAAGTACAGGAAAACAACGTAAAACAGCTTAGTAGGAAAAGAAAGAGATGCGGGTTGTCGTATAACAAGAAAATGGAATAGGTCACAGTCATAGTGCATTGGAAAAGAGGTAACGGTTGGGTAAAGGCAAATATGCGTAATTGTCATGGCAAGTAGGTGCAATGCCATTCAACAGAAGTAATGTCATAGTGGAAAATAGCCATGGACGCGGTGTGAAAAGGAAAGTATGAATAACTAAAAAAGAACAAATCATTTATTTTTTACACAATAGGCGAACACCTACGGACCCAGCCGTATTTTTGTATGTGGGCAGGTAAGGGAAAACAGGCTCTAAATATTACAGACCAAAAACCGTTTGTTAAATGGAACACACTATAAGAAAATCTGCTTAAATGAAAATAATAGGGCAAAATGTGTAGGATTCCACAGAGAAATAAGTTTGTTGGTCAGAAAGGGATAAGAATTATTATTTGGCCTTGCTGAAATGTGGCATCACAGGAGAAGTTTGTGGGATATTCTAAAGGACGACGGAATTCTGTACAATATGGTATAACTGATGAAAAACGCCTACAGAGTTCAACAGAGTATTTTTCAGATGACATAAAATAAAAACATTATTTCAATGGAGAAAATAACGGTATATATAAATGAGGTACCAACTGTTACACAAGAAAATAATCTTCTGAAATGAGAACCATGATTGGTAGCCTAAGAACCAGAACAAAGAAAGGAAGGGCTCCAGTGCAAAACGGGTTATACGCCAAATTGAAAAAAATAATTGAGTTATCCGCTCAATTGCCTTGTCTGTTTTCACTTTATTTCCTACACTATTACTTGTGTCGCAAAATGAGCTACAAACCATGCTCCGCAATCGCACTATATCCAATTGACCAATCAGCGCCTCGCTTTACCGTAAACATCCGGACACTCCCCCAGCGCCTGTTTATGACTGTCAGAAGAGAGCAAAATTTTTGCAATCGGATCCAGCAATAGAAGAACAACGGAAGAAAGAACTGGCTGCAATGTTTATAGTTCACCGACGGCAGGCACGCCAGTTTTAGACCTCCATCAACAACATCGGCAACAGCATCACCATCTGCTTCGACATGATGGAAACTCTTGTCCTACCAAGAACACCAATCGGCCAGGCTTACTACAGTCGGCAACTATACTTGTATATTTTTGTAGTAGTTATACATCGATCTGACGGGACTGAAAGAAAAGGAGACATCCATTTATTTACCTGGCTGGAGAGCGAGAACAAGAAGGATTCAAATTTGATCGCATCAGCTCTTCTGGCAGTTTTTCGAGATTTTATAAGGGAGGAGATGTCAAGCCAGCAAGACGTGCGCCTGTTCTCTGATTCCTGCTACGGACAATCGACTATATTTTTTTAATCATCTAGACTTCAAACCATGAATCTCTTCGATGACTCTTACGAAGATGCTGAACTGACAGTAGGGGGCAGATCCTGCTTCACACAAGAGAGAACTTGTGAAACGAATGCCACACTTAGGAGGTGGGAAGGTGCCAATGATAGCATGCACACATGAAGCAAGTACGAGAATCTCTATCTGACTATCTGTCTTAGGGTTTGGTCCCTTTCGGCGTGCCCCGGGGGGGCTGTGCCATATCGGGATACCCGTCTCTTGTATTTAACTTTCTTTAGGCTTCTGTACTTTTTGACTGCTTTTGCGCTTTATTGTGTGGTAGCATTGCCTTTTGGCCCATCCAGTGCTAGCCGTTATCCGCTCAAGTACGGGAATTTGCTGTGCTGAATATCTGACAGCTGGCGATCGAGGTCTGAACCACGAAAGGGTTTATGCCTCTGCAAACAAGGTAATTAATCTAACCAATGTGTTTGAATGGGAAAAAAAGGAGTTTGGAGAACTAATGTTGATTCTAACTGATAAGTGATAAGATCACTTTGGGCGTGATAACACTGCTGGTTTTGTTAAAAATTAAAAAAATAATAATAATAATAAAACTACAACGACCACAGTATTGATTGTGCTAATGTATACTATGTGCTAAAATTTTATGATAGTACAAAGCAATGGATCTGGTAGTGTAATTAAACTACACTAACACCATCATTAAGAAAATGCTTAAAACGAAGCCTGCATTATTAAAAAAGAATCTTCAGGAACGCTTTGTTTGCAATGTGATTTCTTATGCTTACAAAGAAATGAACCCACATTGGAGTGTAGGCTAACTTATGTGGTACATAAACTTGGTAAAAGCTATCAGAAGTGATAATACAGCAGCCTGATGTCCCAATTATCTAGATCTAGCTGGAGGCCTCCAGAGACTGAGACTATTGTATAGGCAAGAATTCATGAATTATTTTATCAACAGTTAATTGTATAATACCGTCTGATTTCACAACAGGTCGAGCAAGATGCTTTCCTCCTAAGGCTTATGCACACATCTAATGGCAAGCATGTACGAGTGACAGATGAGGACCGCAAACAGTCTCGTTCAGTGACCAGTACCTATTATTTAATGACTACCAATGACCAGGGCAGAGTCAGAGTTTGCAAAGCAACATTTTGCAGCATCTTGGGTAAGCATTATTATGATTACAAATTTGTTAACTTAGTGTTTTTGAATACATATTTTTGAACTAAAGTAATGCTTTTTTTTCCCACCAGTGAGAACAAATAACAACGAAAGGTGTGTATTTGACAGTGCTGCACCTACTGTATTTAAGATCGGTTTTGTTTGTGTTGATTATTAAGGGGTTGTTTTGCTTAATTTATATTTCAGTTACAAAGCTGAGAAGAATTTCTGTGGACCCTTAGTGGTTTGTCCATACAGCTGTAACATGTGCAATATTCTCATGTTAGTCATACGTTTCTTTCTTGCAGGCTTGTCTTTGGATCGTGTCACAAAAGTAGCAAGATATTACCACAAGAATCACTGTGCTCGTCCAGAAAATCGGGGTGGCCATCGGCATCCTGAAGCTGCTGAGCAGAAGAAAAATGCTGTTATCAGCCATATTAACGACCCAGCCACTACAGCAGAAAGGATTCCCCAGGTTGCAAGTATCTTCCCTCAGATCTGAGCGTTGCAAAAATGTTTAGAATGTTTCAAAAACAGTCAACAGCAAGTGTCATACTCTTTGTACCACTCCGTTTTTTCGAAATCCTTCAACCTAGGTTTCGGCCACCCAGCCTCTGATGTCTGCTCTACATGCGTGCAATTTCGTAACGAGGTGAAGGATCCAGCAATAGAAGAACAAAGGAAGAAAGAGCTGGCTGCAATGTTTATATTGCACCGACGGCAGGCACGCCAGTTTTACACCTCCCTCAACAACATCGGCAACAGCATCACCATCTGCTTCGACATGATGGAAAATCTTGTCCTACCAAGAACACCAATCGGCCAGGCTTACTACAGTCGGCAACTATACTTGTATATTTTTGGAGTAGTTATACATCGATCTGACGGGACTCAAAGAAAAGGAGACATCTATTTATTTACCTGGCTGGAGAGCGAGAACAAGAAGGATTCAAATATGATCGTATCAGCTCTTCTGGCATTCTTTCTAGATTTTATAAGGGAGGAGATGTCAAGCCAGCAAGAGGTGCGCCTGTTCTCTGATTCCTGCTACGGGCAAAATAAAAACTTAAATGTGATGGCAATGATTTTGGCACTGAGGAATCAAAATTATCCAAATCTCCGCATCACTTACACGTTTCCAGTTCGCGGCCGACAGGGTGTTTGGTCGCATTGATCAGGAAATCCGCAAACACACCACCATTCTGTTGCCAGATGAGTACCTTAGAATCATGACAAACCACGGAATTGTGCATCGCTACCAGGAAGAGTGGCAGAGCCTCAATTTTAAAAAGGAGGTGGCATCGGTTTTAAAGAAATCAAGATCTTTCAAACTAAGTGGGGCTAAGGTGATAGAAATTAGTGGCAGTGCAATCGGGATCAAGAGAGCTTATTCAGGAGAATTTGTCACCCTCTCAATTCTGAAAGAAGGAAAAAGCTGGGATCAGTTTCAGCCTCAGGTACTCCCCCCTTCATCACAGGTGAAACTTGCCAAAGAACTGATGCCCTGAAACTTGTAAATGAACTTAGTGTTCCAGCACATGTGATAGACTTCTATACTCAGCAACTTGCCAACATCATATCCAACTTTAGAGAGAACAGTAATGATAAAGGGAGCGACATTGAATAAGAACACTTTCCATTCATTTGCCACATTTCTTTTCTTTCCAGTTCTTTTCCTTTGCTTTGTTATTGCCATTTTATTGTCCGTTTCATAAGATATTCATTATTATTTAATAGCTTTCAATAGCAAGTCTGTGAATTTTATTAAGAGTTTTATCTGAGAACCTTGGAACGAGAAAAGTTAGTAAGCTAGACAGTGCCTCGAGAAATGAGATACTGAGATGCTTATTTTTTTCTTGTCTATTCTTTTTCAATAATGTTCATTATTTTCTATGACAAATTTATCTATGCAATTGAACCCATTCATCGCCTTTTAATCGCAAAATATTATAAATGTGTAACTCATGTGAACTGCCAGTAACGGGACCCCTCACTCCTGATTTTAACCTTTTTATCACTAAATACATTTCAAATTTCTCTACAACACATGGCATTTTATCATGATGATGTGCTGATAAAGTAATAAGATGAAAGCTTATCAAATATAGCAATGGTTAATATGTGATGGATATAGGGCATTATGCACAAAATCAACTCCTTGGATATAATGCGTTTTGTAAAAAAAATGAAAAGTAAAGTTCACTTTGTTCAGTAAATTATCACTGAAGATTTGTAGTATTTTGTATTTTAAATGTGCTCAGTACTTACATTTGATCATACTGTCTGTTTGTTATGTGTACATGTTCTGTTTCTGGGAATTACTTTTCCTCATTTTTCTAGGATTAGGAAATTTGGATATAGTGCGTTTTGCACTGGAGCCCTTCTTAAATAACATGCAAGTCTAAAATGCAGAGAACTAAGCTTAAGTATAAATCTAATGGCCAGTGTCGCGGCCTGAATGATTAAGAATAATCAGCAGTGGATTTGCTCAGCTTTAAATCTTTTTAAATTCTAGATGTGAAAATTAGGTATTTCAAAACCAACACATATCTGGAAACAAACGTTTCGCATGGTCAAAATAGCAACAAAAACACCAGTTAACTTAAAAAAAAAAAAATAGTAATAATAATTGGAGTATCATAGTCATGTTAATGAAGATAATATCAATAGACGTGATAGAATAGTAACAATGACTATTGTAACAACTACAACAGCTATCATGATAACAAACAGCTATAGCAGCAAAGAAACAGTTTGTTTTGTTTGTTTGTTTGTTTGTTTGTTTGTTTGTGATGGGGTTTAACGACACATCAGCGCAATTACGGCTATACAACGTTTACTCGTCAAGAAGAAGAGAGAAAAAGACAGGAGCAAGGAAAGAGAGAGAGATAGATAGATAGAGAGAGAGAGAGAGAAGAGATGTCTCCCCTGGAGTGTCGAGGATGATCCTCCATGGGAGACACACCACTGATGACGAGCTTACACCGCCTGCAAGTGGGAAAAGAAACAGCAATAAAAACAAAAACAAAAGTTCTAAAAATCATACCCCTATCAGAATGAACCCTTAACTTGGGGCTGTCTTTGTCTGTGTTATCCGTGGCCATGGCAACCAGCAAGATGGCGCAGGCCCCAGCTGTGGCTAGCAAGGAGCCGACGGCGA
This sequence comes from Peronia verruculata, assembly GCA_038406235.1. Lineage (NCBI taxonomy): Eukaryota > Metazoa > Mollusca > Gastropoda > Systellommatophora > Onchidiidae > Peronia > Peronia verruculata. The sequence goes on along the minus strand of JBCAUA010000867.1, from coordinate 117 downwards.
CTGGCCTATATAAATAAATAGAAAAAGAACGTGTTTATCGTAGGGGACGCAGTGGCTCAATCGGTATGGCGTCTGCTTATGGAGCGGTCGGGATCGACTCGCGGGTTCTGCATCGGG
>JBCAUA010000857.1:0-13617 GCA_038406235.1 Peronia verruculata | reverse complement strand
TTTATTAAGTCACTGTGAAAACGGATAAAACCCGGGTTTGACCCAGTTATTGAGAAGTGGGTAACTCAAAAATCCAGGTCGATGCCCAGCACTACAAAATACTTTTCCTTGTGATTCTAAAGACACCTACATGTCAACATATATAACGCTGAAATACTTGGAATTCCTAAGCCAGAAAAGAAAAAGGAGTTTATCTGGTACAATCAGGCTGAACGAAGGATCTCGATATGCTAATTTGACCTACTCAGATGTGAAATTCCAAACTGTACGAGCAAAAGACCACAAAACATCTGAATTTGCTAATTCTCTTTCTTTTTTACTAGTGAAAGGTTTTGGGGCTAAATCATCAAAAATGGGGTTTTCCTATTTTTACACACACATGGAACTCTTCTCATACCACAAAAACAACAGATAGAGCTAGAAACATATGACTTATGCCCCAAAACACCACCAGCATGGCATCAATAGACTGTAGAGAGATTCTGGAAATTCAATTGTGATTTTTTCAATATGTATGATTTCTTCACTTTTTTCCCCTGAGGCTTTCTTATTTCTCAAGCTATTGCCTTCAAATTTTAAAAATACATCCTCCATAGCATGGATTTTAATAAAATGCATCACCTTTTCTGAATTTCATTTCTGTTTCTGAAGGAAAATTGGATATTTGGTAAAAAATTGTGAAAAATATACATATTTCAAAAATTTATAAAAAATATTTTATAGAAGATAAAAAAAAATGCATTTCATCTCTTAACTTCATTATTCATGTGCAAAATTTCACACTATTCCATTCAATACTCTAGGAGCCTTAGGCTTTTGGAAACAGCTAATTTTCAAAACACAAACCCAATATGGCAGCATTGTCATGGCAACTGGATGCAAAACAAAAATCTTTTGCTCTAAGTTGGACATGATGAATATGAACTTGAAGCATAAAAAAATTCCTATTTCAAGCATTCGAAAAATCATATCAGGACTCGCAACCCTCCCAAAGCCCTATGATCTTGCTGTTAAATTTGTATAAGAACCAAAAGATAGTTTGTCTCACCTCTGAAAACTGTTTGCCACTGTTCAGTGTTGAAGTGATCTCTGAATAAGTATTGTAGATTGCACTGTCCTGCTCTTGAATGCGGTGTGAGGAATCTCTCAGGGCCTGATCCTCTTTGGCTATTCTTCTATTCATTCTCTCTATCACTCGTCTGTGTTTATTAATAACACTCTGAAAAATTCACATCAAAGTCACTTTCATTACTCTACAGTCCTCTAAGAGTTCTCATGGATCATAATCTAATTGGATAAAAATTAAAAGCATTAACATAAACAAACACAAAGAAACAATTCCAGTAAATCAAAAACACAGAAACAAAACAAAACTAAATAAAATTTCAAAAGTCCTGCAAATTTCTCCGTAATCGCATAAATCAAAATAGAGAGTCTTCACTTTAACTGGACATGTCTAAAATATCAATATCTTGTTCATTTAATTCTCTGTAAGAGGTCAGTATATTTATTTAATATTTTTTTCTTGTTTGTAACAATCTTGAAACAAATATACTGACAAACAGCTATCTAGCTACAGCTTGCACACACATTAAAAATGAAGTGTTTAGAATATTTATGTTCAAACTATGAGTGATTCAGAAAATGTAAATGCAGAGAATCCAGACTGTACCGAGGAGCCAGTCAGTTGCTGAACTCTCTTGACTGCCTGTTCCTTTCGTGCAACTTTCCACCTCAGTTCTCGCTTGGCCCCCTCTGATTCCATCTGGCTTTTGCGGATATCTTTGCGAGTCTTAAAAAGATCTTTCAGTCTCTCTTGAAATCTGAAGTAAGACAAATAATATAGTGAAATTCATATTCTGACAAAGCCTAAGATACACCATAGAACTGAAGGGTGCCATCTGGATAGCTTGACATCACGGAGAGAACAAAAATTTGGTCAACCTAACCAGGTGTTCAGCTAAATAGGGTGTCAGTCTAGTCAGGTAATGTATGGAAAAATCATCTATTTGTCCTGTTCCTCCTTAATGCCTCATGGATATATAAGCATTTCTAGATTTAAAAAGGTGTCGGAGAGGTCATGATTAAACCCTTTTACATAAATGCATCTACAAATGTTCTTCATCATAGCCTTTCATACAAGAAACATTTAATTTTTGTATGCAAGTGGTGCACAGGGTGCTGTGTTCATTCATAGGAGTGGCAAACAATTCTCACATGACCATGCGACTGTATGTTATCAGGTGTGAGGAAGTAAATGCTATGACCTTCAAAACAATCCTTATACATTATCAGAACATAGGGTTCTGCATTTCTAATAATAGCATGTCTATGAGTTTGGCTCTCATCCAGAGCAAGCAAAAAAATTCTATCTCACTTTCGGTTTACTGTTATCGTGTGGGACTTGTATTGCCTTCAAAATTATTTTATAAAACCATGGTTGGCTAGAGAGCTCACCAAAAGTTGGCAGCTGATCGGCCAAAAGTAGGAAGTCACAATGAAAAGAAAGTCGGATTTCAACTAAAGTCAGATATTTGACATCCCCAAGTAAAAGGTCAATCAAAGTAGAAAAGGAGTGCAGGAGTGGTTGAGGTAAACATTTTTTTTTTTTAACAAAAAAAAAATGGCTGCCCCAAAATTCTGTAATATGGGAGTAAAGAGTGGAATGATGAGTGATGATTTTCAGCTTCTGGCATTGTGTTGCATAAAAAATATACTGTTTTGACACTATACATTGTGCTTGTAATGTCTAAGGTTCCATGACCCAACAAATGTAAAATGATTGCTGTATTCAGCATCACAGCTGTGTAGAAAATAATTTTGGGATTCATCTGACTCACCACTAATGACATTTATAATATCCACCATTCTTCCACTCCTTTCCATCAGCTATGTGGGCTACAAGATGAGATTCAAAACGCGTTTGTGGATGTGAAAAGGGCTTTTTTGGGCCGAGCTGTCAGGTTTGCATTTCTCTCACACTTACATGCCAAAGGAGTAATCTACTATCACACAGTGCTTTGATTTCACTGGTCATTTTCACCTGGGTCAACATAAATCCAATCTGGCAATGTAGGCACTTAACCCTGATCCTGTTACCATTCTGTATTGGATATTTGTTGACTAAAACATACTATTAATTTACTAATACTATATTAGTTTACTTGAGATTTCAACAACCACAACCAGCTTTGATGCCAACAATCGTGACATCGGAACCACTGACCGCAGCGAACTCCGGATTTTCACCAATCCGCGCAAATCTAACAGCCCTGGGAAATGAAGATTGAGTTTTTTAAAAAAAATGTGATTTCATGAAATCTCATCAACTCACTGTCTAATGATTGGTGAGATATTGGGTGCAGATACAGGATCCGCTCTCTCCAGCGACTCTGCAAGTTTTTGTTTGGCTTTCCGTAATTCTTGATTCTGTGAAAGCATAAACATCATCTATAGTTGTAAAACAATAAAGAAAAACTTATCTTTATGATACGTCACATGCATAAAAATATTATTAATCCCGGATTTTACAAGGCTCTCTAATATGAAATCAAGACTCCCAATAACCAATAATGGTAGACTTTCTTATTGCCCTCTAAAACATAGCCATAACAACTAGCTGATTTTACTGACGTGGCAATTAGCTATAATCAGAATAATCAACTTATAAGCTTTAATGTCAGCAAAATGTTCAAAAATCCAGCATTTTTAAACAATGTCATTACATGTTTTTTTTTTTGTCAGTTAATTTCAAAGACCTTAACTCCAGTGCTACATTTCACATCTACTCTCAACAGTTTGCTGAGCAATGACAGAGTACTTGACATGTACCAACCTCTTTTTCCAGTTCTTGCACATATTTCTTGTAGTTAGCAATGTGGAAGTCAACACTCACAATGTTTTTCTTCAACTGAAGAAAATCAAGCAAACATTAAGTCAGGCTGAAAATTGTTTCAAAATGCCTAAGAGAGAAGTGAGAAGAAAATAGTTATTGTCAAGTTAGAAAAGAAAGGACTGGGGTTTTTTTTTTGGTTTATACTCTTACAACTGTTAATTTAAATGTGATTTCTTGTTCATTCATTCCTTACACTGGCTGAAGGGAATATAGCTATCCAGACCAAGTTTTTTTTCCAGTTTTTTTAATTACACAGCCATAAAAATCAGTTTGAACAGCATTATTTCTAAGAACAAATTCTGCTCCACCTGACTGATCATACAAGACAAAATTCCACATCTAATCAAGAGTCAAAGCATTTATAAAGAGGTGACTTACATCAGCCGTAATGTGCTTGGCTCTGTCAGCATATCTTAATGTGTTGTAAGTATCCTCAAAAGATCGACTAGATGGACTGTGGAAAAGAGAGACATTAGGTTTCATCCCCCTTTTTTAAACATTTTTTTTTAATAGCAGAACACACAATTTTTTTGAAAAAAACAAAAACAATGCGGAGGTACCTCATGCATTTTCCTACTTCATTAAATCACTGACACTACTCAGTAATATTAACTGGGAGATATATGTCTTGCATCCAGGGCAGATGAGGTGGAAGTCAAACTGGGCAATTGCGAGTTACAGTCATTTTAACTATTTTCTGACGTATTTACCATTTTTTTTTTTTTTTTTAAAGGTCAGAAAAGGTTGAATTTTCGTTTTGAGGAAAACAAATAAAAAATTCTGATATCTCAGCCGGAAAACAGTTAAAAAATGACCCTAACCTGAAATCTCGGGATGCAACTTCTGACTCATTTGCTCTGGGGCGACACATCTTGATTTAATGGGCTATGATTCTGTCACCCATAATAAAGAGTTCTGGTCATAAATTTCCTGCCCATGTAAGAGGGTCAAATCAACAAGTGTGTTCTGTTGCCTTTGTCTCGATAATCAACAAGTGAGGCAAACTTATCGCTGAAGCGAATTCAAGATCATGGGATTTCCTGGGATACTGGTGAACTTTATACAGTTGTAAGCAATATGGAAAAGTGAAACATTTACAGTGGGCAGCTGATGAAAAACCTTGAAAAGTTGGTGGACAGCAAAGAATCTAGTGATTACCAATAAAATAAACTTTCTCGGGAAAGTCAATGTTTGATATCAGTGAACTAAAGATAAGATAAGATAAGATAAGATAAGATAAACTCTATTTGTACTTGGAAGCTGTGAAAACTAATCTATCATTATAGAATAGACAAAGGATGAAAACATATCAAAAAACAAATAAAAAATCCTACCTGATTGCAGCAATCATAACAGTCTGACAGTTGCCGCCCAGGGAATCTTTCAATAACCTTGTCAGTTTGCTGTCTCTATAGGGAATGTGGCCTTTGAACTGACAGAATGAAATAAGTGTGGGGTTAACAAAACATAAACAGTGCAAGTCAGCAGCAGAAATCTTCTAACAAAAATGTACTGACTTCGTCGTTGGCTTTTTAAAAATTAGTAAACTAACAAAGTCAACAAACATGAAATGAAAAGAAAGCAAGAAAAAAAGAAAAGCAAGTAAAAAAGCAAGAAAGAAAGAAACTAAGCTAATAAAGAAGGAATGAAAGAAGGAAAAAAGATGGAGGTGTTAATACTGTTTGTATTCGACAGTGGACAAATAGATGATTATACATGGATTTATATGGATTTAAATACAAAACTCCACTTCAATAAAGCACAGAAACTGAAATCAGAATTTCATATTTTGAGCTGGACAATAAGTCATATGAATCACATCTTCTAAAGTGAATAAATTAGTTTAATGAAGAATGTGTCTCTGAATGTAATTTATTGTCAGTACAGATATGAAGATTGCAAATTTCAATATAAGTTGAAATCCTATCCAATGTTCTGAAATGAAATGGAACTCCCTCTATCACTGAGGAATCAAATCAAACATTACAAACATCAATGGCTGAAAAAGTAGGAAATCTTTTATTTGTAATTTTCCATGTGGTATTCTTCATAGAAGACATAAAATTAAAAGTATTTTCATGTAAAACAGCCAAGATAACCTCCTACAGGGACTGGAAAAAGATGCGGCTTGCTAAGATGTTGGGAACAGCCAAAAAGTTCATGCTTTGATTAAAGTACAAAATCCAGCAGCTCTGATTGCTTAAAAGCTATCCTATATTTTGCTATACGATCCAAAAATTTCTCACATGAGTGCACATAAGGTAGGCAGTAAACCAATCTGACATCCACTATTACCTTGTTGTCTGCTAAAGCATTGATGACATTGCCCAAGGCTAGAAGAGAGCGATTAATATTGGCCCCCTCACGGAAGCGGGCACCGCGGTTGGTAGTGTGGTTGGCTCTCTCAGACCCTGCTAAGTCAACAAGACACATTTTGGCCATCTTTACTTCCGTGCTGACATTGGCTGACTTCTCTCTCTGATTTACAAATACCTGCCCATATTGTACAAAATTATTCATCTTCATTCAAGAGTTCTTTGTTTAGCAACTCAACTGTGACAGATATCAATCATATAATAATGAATCCTAGCTCTCGAATGACTAATATACATAAAAATTTATCAACCTCTGGCAATAGAGCTGTTTGTTTACGCCCTGAACTATGAAGGAGCACTTAAAAGCTGCACACTGTTATCATGCAAAGTAATCGGAACACATTTGACCAAACAAAAAACATCTGGTGAAATGAAAATAAATTGATCTTTGGGAAAACAGTTGTTTCACTGAAGATTGAAATCTGAAGTATCAGTTACAAATTACAAACAAATCCTATGCTCAAAGTATGAAAGAATCTAGTTCATACAAAAAAAATTAAATGTGGTTTTCAAAACTGTTAGTAGCTGTGTGATCAGAGGAAACAACAATGCTGATTTTTATCATATGGATCTGTGTATAGAACAATGGACCAATATGAATATTGAATATGATGCAAATGTTAAAGAAAACAATGAGAAAAACTACTCAGAGATAAATCACATCTTCTGCAGCAGTTGGATAAGGATGTTTTTGAAATTACATATCTAACTGTATCACTACAGAAAGACAACAAAATAAATATTTTAAAAACACATAACTAGCTGCTGTATGAATTACACTTAGTAGACTGACTGAAGAGGAAGGCGGATACTTTTCTTGAAACTTTACAATAACTGCCAAAAAATAGGTGTGAGGGACTCACTTGGAAAACTGCATGAGAACGTGATGATTCTGCGTTTGCATCGGTTGGATGTTGGGTTCGATTCTTGTTACCAAAATGCAACATGTGAAGAAGTTCATCTGCAGTCTTAGGCTGACAAGAAAAAAACATAAGGAACTTTTTTGATATGTTTTAGCAAATGGGATACTGTCTGATTTATGGTACAACTTGATATAATAAGTGTTAATTTTGAAATCCTGTGACCCATTGAAATGCTGTCCTTGGACTGAATTAAGTGACAAGCTGTAGAATTACTAAAATATTCTTATTTTAATCTAAAAAAAAAAAAAAAGCTCTCTCAAAGAAATCTGAACAAGATTACCTTATGTAATGATAATCCTGCAATTATGACCCCCACTGTTTTGTCTTCTCTTATTGGCAGACTTCCTCGAGGCATCAGCAGATCCCGCACTTGTTCATTGTATACCTGCACACCAAAATAAAATCCAAGACTCGTTGGCATAGCTAATTAAGAGTTTTTTATTTACACTTACTAACTACGATCACAAATTCTAGATATTCATTGAGCAACAACAGGACACATATACTTCCAGGATGTCAAACACTTTTCACAAAAAAGTCAGAAAAAGCACAAAACTCTTTCGTACTTCCAGCCTCACTATTTCTGTGCGAGATTTTAATAGCAAATTATTATAAAACCATGACTGCCTTGTGAACTCAGCAAAAGTTGGCAGTTGAGCGGGCAAAAGTAGAAATTCCAACTTAAGTCAGAATTTTGACATCCCTGGTACTTTTGCTAATCATCATTCACAATCTCAATATCAATTTAAAACACCAAGTTAAATATGCGTTAAGAATCATCTGGTAATCAAACATGAATACTTTACAAAATGCAAAAATGCGAACAAAAAAATTAAAAGAATGGATGCCTCTATCTGGCATAAACATATGAGATGCAATGCAATGAAATCAGGCTCTCATCAAATTTTGAGCATATGGAGTTATTGGTATCACACTGAAGGTTACTCATTTCCCTTTATGTGAACCAATTTTTAGTCTGCTTGAAGTAGAAATTGAGATACTGGCAACTTAAGATGATGGGGGTGACCTGTTGCAGCTGAAGTTAGTGAGAAAATGGCAGATCACTTTTGTTAATCCTTATTAAGTATTACTAGGTCATGCCATTAAATTACAATTTTTCAGCTTCTACTCAATCTTTTCAGCAAATTTAACCATGAAATCAATTTATAGATTGATACAGGATTCTTTGAAGAAAACAAAAATGGTTTATCGTCAATGCTGCGAAGTCCGCGCCTCCGGTTTTCCCGATCCGCTTCAGATCTCGAAAGAATGACCAATACCTCATTTGAACACAGGAACGGGATTTCGCGAGATTTAGGCAGAGTAGCTAAAAATAGAGGTGCGGACTTCGCAGCACTGCATATAAATTAAATTAAAAATTCATTCACTGATGAAAAAAACGTGATTTCTCTGATCACCTCAGTTTGATAAGTGTCTGATTCAACCGCGTTGCATCTCATATGTAACTTATACACTTATGCACATTTAACTGACCTGCATGCATGCACACACAAACATAAACACACCATTTACAAATAAGTTGCATTGTCCTATACCAGATCTAAAATAAAAATACCTAAAAAGCCCCCACCAGGATTGGGGGTTCACAACTAGTTTACAAAGAAAAGAACTAGTGTCTCTGTGATTCTTATTTTCCAAACAATATTTCTGCCCACCTCTGAATACGACACGGCCACATCAAACATTTTCTCATCCTTTTGTTCGTTGATTCTCCTATACAAGTCTATCATGGTGTGGTAAATCACGCCAGGCTCCCTCTCATTGCCCAACATCGTGTGTGTCTTGCCTGCTCCAGTGGCTCCATAAGCAAAAACTGCAATAAAATGGAACTAAACTATTGATAAACATTATAACCATAGACTTCCTACACATATTTCAATCTTGAAAAGTCAAAGTCAATTTGCTCAACCTTTCAAGATATAGCCACCGTATAGTTTTTGTGCTTGTTACAGATATTTGAAATGCGACTGACACTTTATCCTTGATTATATCAGTTTATGTGACACTTTTTTTAAAACTGACATTTTTTCCCTTTTTTTGTGGTCATGGTAGGTTTGGCAAAATTATAGCTCTCATGATGCAGAAGCTCACAATTTGACACTGGAAACAAATAAAATTTTGGAATCTCCAAGTGAGAAGAAAATATCACTTTTTTTTAATAAATGTCACACATGGTCATATGATAATGAAAATCACAAACTTCTTCTGTCAGTCTCAGAATTACAATGTCCAACTAAAAGTGATTGTGTGAGGTGAGTTTTTAAGAGTCTGTTCTTATATTTATATATATATCATGGCTGTCAGGCTCTAATCATGTAACTGCAAAATTAAGTCAAATTGCTTTTCACTCAAATTGTACTACACCTTGTATTACATAGTATGTGCAAATATCTCGTAAAAATATTAATTAGAAATACCTGAATTTGCACTGTGATCTAGTCACACTTGACAGCCTATCCATCATCTCTGCCATGCTACTGCTAACCATGTATCTGCGCAAGGGGAGGCTATCAACCACTGATACCTTATTGCTGTTCATTTTGTGTTTATCATAATTGTTCTAATCCACGTTAAAAAAATAGTTTGACTGAGTTAACGATATTTAGTCTCTGCATAATTCATTTCAGTATTAATTTAATCAGATGCTACGCTACAAGATTGTTACAATGAATTTTAAGATATATATCCCGAACTTTTGACAACAGACCCACATCGCTATGTGCGCGTAATTAGTTGTACCATATTAAACGGCTGATTCGTCTATTAAAAAAGCCCTGTTTATTTTAATAGTTTTTTTTTGCTTTCTTTGCCTTTTTTTTTTTTTTTTTAACTTGACTCATAAATTAAATAGGCCTGTGCATGACCGGCAGTTTTTGTGACCGGCGGTTAACCGGTTAACCAACTCCATGACCGCCGGTCACCGGTTATTATGTCGGTTAAATATTTTCCTCTTTGCCATGTGTGACATCACACCAATTAATTATGGTTATGGCCTTGACCTTAGTCTATTGGGACAAAAAAAAACAAAAAGCCACCCACAGTCCCACCCAGCCTGAGTTTCACTCACTTGATCTTTGACTGGGAACTGACATCAAGAAAGTCTTGGGGTGTGAAACTCAATATTTCAGAAATCTGACTTTGCAGATTGATCGGGCGTTGAATTCTAGTGCAGTTTGATACCAAATACTACCTTATAACTCCCATTAATTAAGATTTTAATTTGATCAATAAACTGGTGATCACCTTACCAGTTACTACTTAACTAATCCCCACAGTTATGGGCGTTAATTAAACTTATAAATCAAATTTAATTATAGGCCTGTGCATGATCTATCATCAAGTGGTGCTATAATTTTTTTTTTTTGTTTTTTAAACCGTAACTCTTTTTTTTATTTTTTCAAAAGTGAAGACAGGAGTTTTTAAGATAGGATTTTTTTTCTTTTTTCAAAAGTGAAGACAGGAGTTTTTGAGACAGGATTTTTTGTCTTTTTTCAAAAGTGAAGACAGGAGTTTTTGAGACAGGATTTTTTTCTCTTTTTTTTTAAAACAAAGAACTGTATATGGAACGTAACGTAACTATAATTTCATTTGTAATTTTCATTTGGGCCATCATAAATCTAATCTGGCAATATATGCACATAACCTTGTTCCAGTTACAGTTCCGTATTGGCTATATGTTAGCAGAGAAAATACTGTAAATTTACTAACTAGTTTACTGGAGATTTCAACAACCACAACCCAGCTTCAATGCTAACAAACTTGACGCAGAAACCGCGGACCGCTATGAACCCCGGATTTTTGCAGATCCAAGGAATTCTGACAGCCCTGCTAAACAAAAAGTCCTTACCACTGCAATTGTAGCCGTTGAGCACTCCACTCACAATCCCCTTTGTCGTCTGCTCAAACACGTCTTTATTGGTAGCACTAGGCCCAAATACATAATCAAAGACATACTTAAGGTCTTTGAAACGTCGGCGGTTAATGTCACGCTGGTTGGTAGGCAGGAAACCTGGAGTGCTTTGTACCTTCGGGTCAAACACAAGCATGTGATCACTGATGGCCTCACTAACAGTGTGGTACTTGTCATTGTTCTCAGCTTCATTAAGTGGACGGAGACGCACAACAACCTGGTGGAACAGTGACAAAGCAACATTGGTCCATTGATATTTCAGCTAAAACATACTGAGCAGAAGAGATCTCTAGCTACATTTGTCTGCCAAAGCTTGCAAAGCACACAATCTATCTGTACTATAAATCTACAACAAAACCCATGAAAGGCTTATGGACTCAAAAACTACTGAATGGATCGATCTGAAATTTGGCATACAACACTGTTTTATTAAGATCTTTGTTTTTACTTACATAAAAACCAAAAAAGCTTACAATGTTTGAAATTTCTAAAAAGGCGAAAATAATTTATTAATAAACTCAAGAGAGTGTTTAGGTCCAAATTGTATAATCAATAAAAATAAAAGGACACGTTCAAAACACCAAACACATTTTCTTTGATTAACATTCAGTTTAATTTCCAAAATATCAACATCGGGGTATGCATGCTTGCCATGCGCTAAGAGTCAAGTGCCCTGTCAGTTTAAGCTGTAATGTCCCATGAAGGCTGGTATTATTGAATGTGTAGCATATTATTGTAATAAAAGTCATTTAGCACAATGTGGCTGACAATAATAAATTTATAGTTTACTTTGTAACAATGTACACTACATTCAACAATCAACTACTTATCACTGTTGTTTGAATTTTAAAATCTTTTTTAAATTTTTTATCATCCGTAACTCATTCAGTTCATTTATTATAATAGTAGCATTTTTTACTTGAAACACATGCTCATAAAAGTACTCTGTGATATTCAACAATATAGTGAGAACATCAGAAAGGATGCAAAGACTTGACTTTCCCTCTGCTAGAAAACATTCTAGTTTCTATCTTGAGTGAAAATTAATAACCATTTACATCTTCTGAATCACTTGGCAAATATGGTGTAATCAGAACTATTGCTCAAACACAAAGTACCTTGACATTTGCATTTCCACGTCCATGCTGATGTCGTGGAGATGAGCTGGACAATGGGAACATTTCAGAGTGTTCCCCCTCGTTACCGAGCTTAGTTGTGTCACTGAAACAGAAGTGTGGATAGATGTAACATCATCAATAAAACAAAAACTTATTATGTACTACTTCTAAAGTCCACCACAACTGAACCTAAACTTGGCTGGGGTTTTCAGTCTTACCAACAGCATTTTCTACAATGCATTATATATCTTGGTCAACTATACATTATTAAGACATTTGAGAAAGAAACTGGACCAAATAAAAGTAAGATCTGTGTACTATACTATTTAATATCATCCATGAATCCAGGCAGAAAGTTCAAGTAAAATATAAGTAATCGTAAAATTGAAACTGATGATGTCTTTAACAATTGATTAGTAAAATACTTTGTGGATTCAACTATCGTATGTTTTTTAAATCAGCAGTCTGATTAGCCACACTGTATCTTTAACTCTAGAGCTGCAAAGTAGCCTCTAAGAACTATAATACTGTGTGGTGTGCTGCCAAGCTTGTTAATCTAGACTTGCTCGAGGTGTTTAGTGACTCCATTCTGGCTTCAGAATGACATAACACAAGCCTACATCACATCTCCTTACTGACAATGTACTTAAAATCCCTCTTGTAACTCCACCGTGTCTTTCAATATCCTTATATAATTATATTCGAAATGAATCAATGATAGGCGAAGGGGTTTTACACTAAAAAAAAAAGATGTTAATTTGAAAACAATAAATCTAGATTTAGATTCTATCGATTCAATTTTCTCAGCCATCATGGCCATCATCATGTAGCACAGGTTGTGCATTAACCTTCAGCCTATTTCTTCAGTCTAGACTTTCTATCACATGTATTCTACATCCATTCACATTACTTCAGATCTAGTATAGAGGACTGGAGGGTCAGTACATCGGGGCAGGTGTTTACATCACCTGTTTCCGCATCATGTCCGACTGCACTAGATCTAGATCTGATTAGATTTAGATAGATCTAGAGCTAGATAATTTGGTGCTTTTTCGTTTGTTCCCACCCCTACTTATCTGGCCTACATGAAGCATTAGGGTGGACTTGCACTGGTCGAGGTCTCATACATGTTAGATCTAGCTTTAGGGAGGACCGTCACCCGCTCGTCTGACCTATGATAAATGTTAGCATTAGGGTGGACTTTCGCTGGTCAAAGGGTCCCAGCAGGTTAAGCCAGCAGGGTTGTTCTATTATTTGGTATTAGAATAAATAGGCCTATATAAAAGTTGGGGTGGGAACAAACGGAAAAGCGCCAATGATTTCAACTGCTTCATGTCCAGGAGAAATAGATCTAGATCTAGATCTAGATAATTTT
>JBCAUA010000846.1:0-13617 GCA_038406235.1 Peronia verruculata | reverse complement strand
ATCCAAGACCACCTTGGGGTCAGGACCCCCAATTTCCGCCCCCCCCCCCCCCCCCCCTGAGGGACTCCTAGTGGGATTTGAACCAGTGTTATTTGGTTTTCGATGCAGTACTCTAGCCCCTATACTACGCGTGCCACTGAATCATCGCTCACACATGGAGTTCTTTGAAGGTATGGACGTATCTTTGATGGTGAGAATTGTCAAAATTTACCCAAAGCTGCCTGACATGCAGGGGGTCTAGAGACAGACGGACAGACACACACACACACATACACACACACACAAACCAGCGTGTGAGCGCCAACCCCTCTGTCATATTCGACCTGGAAATACTTCACTGACAATCAGCCAAGAGTTCAGATTTGAAACAAAGGCTTCACAAAAGTGATACATGACTGTATCTTCCAGCAAACTGGTACAGGAGTACGACCGCATAAATTCAGAAAAGCCTCGATTGATCTAATCTGTCTGATATCTATGAAGAAAAAATGTTAGTGAGATATCAGTACTTTCACAATATTGTGGGCCCCTTTCTGTGCTTCTTGGTTTTGATTCTCATTTCTTAATGTGTTTGTTGATGAAATATTTGAGTCCCTCAGTCTACGAATTCATCGACAACTTATCTTTCTTTTTTTTTTTTTTAACCGCCTTCAAAAGCTATCTCGGCCAGTACACCGTAAACTGATCATGCTTCTACAGTAATAGCTGAAATTTCATCTTCACCGAAAATAGTTGCTGATCACAAATTAACAGCAGCGAGGATGAAGTAAATTCAAGTTATCCAATTTCTCCTGATTCATTGTCTCCCCTTGACAGAAACGTTCTTAAATTCCCCACTGATCCAATGTTATCTTGCTTGGCGAGGTCTAAGCTAGACTCTCTCTCTCTCTCTCTCTCTCTCTCTCTCTCTCTCTTCCACCCCCATCTAAAGCCTCCCCACTCCCCTTCTCTCTCTAAATCCCAGCCAGTTGAGTCCCAATTACTTAGATTACTCCCCTTGGCCAGCACCAATTCCCCAGTCAGTAAAACGAGCCAGAGTTACGTAACTTTTCCCACGTCCTTTCTGCCTAGTACGGGCTGGGAAATACAGTTCATAATTCGACTCAGCAAAAACTTGGAAATCCCCGGCGGAATATTTGTACCCCCTGCTAAAAATAAAACACCCACTGATGTTTGTTACTGCTCCCAGCACGGGATATAAGAATAATTGTCACGTCCCCTCTGCTCTGTGTGTGTGTGTGTGTGTTGCGTGTGTGTGTGTTGCGTGTGCGTGCGTGCGTGCGTGCGTGCGTGCGTGCGTGTGTATGCAACGTCTAGTAGTGAACAGTTTGGAGTGTTTGTATCTTCTGACTAAACTTGGACCGGGATTTTCAACTGTTCGCTTGATCGGAACAAATCTATTGCAGTGTTTCCTCTACATGAAGAGAGAGAAAGAGAGAGAGAGAGAGAGAGAGAGAGAGAAGTAAATAGAAAGAAAAGAAAGAAGAGAAAATGAACGGGGAAGACAGTGAAACAAACGCCTGGCTGGCAGAGCAAAGAAAAGCGAGAGTAAGAGAGAAAGAACAGAACGAGAAAAAGAGGAAAACGGAAAAAACCAACAGAACGACAGAGGAACGAAGGAGCGGTGAAGGAGAGAAAGTGGGACGGAAAAACAGGAAGTGACAGAAAGAAACACTCAACACATTTTCCCGGTAAAAGTGGGTGTAGCTGTGAAAGACAGACAGGATGGGGGCCGGGTGGCTGTTGACCTTATCTATTATGATTTCCCGTGGTCGGAGCCACCTACTACCTACCTGGTCTCAGGAAGTGTGGACAGCCAAACAGACTGCCAGCTAGCCAGACCAGGATACATTTGGCAACCTACCCTGTCGGTCTGTTTCTCTTCTAGTTCTGTTTTGTTTTTCTTAAGCCTTTCACTCCTAAGAAAGAAGGATTATATCGGTTTTTAGAAGTTGCCAATTTTTGCTGAGAAACTTTGTGGGTAGAAATTTGGAATTTGGAAATTTGACCCCCACAGCGGCACTCAGCCTACTCTCATATCGATTTTGAACTACCAAGGGTTCTATAACGTGCGTAATGTACACACGGGACCTCCGAAATATTCGCTCTTATCCGAGAAGGCTAGACGTCGGGGCTTCCCTACCCACAGGAAGCCAGGGGATCGTTGATTCACTGAAATTATGCCGGTTTTCGATCTTCGTGTCCTTTCATCCTCCGATGCAGAACCCGCGAGTTGATCCCAGCCTGTTTTCTCCATGAGCAGAGGCCATATCACAGAGCCACTGCGTTCCCCCTAGTTCTGTATGACCGGGATCGTAAGATATAGGGGAGCGAGAAGAGAGGGGGAGGGGGTTGGGGGTCGGAGGGAGAGGGACGGATGAATGGGTAAGAGTAGGTCTGACATGACAGAGTTCGGGTCACACAAGGTAGGAACAGTGAGGGTGCTGACAAGTACGTGTTGGTAGAGAAATGTGCTGGCGGTCTACGGGAAGTCTGTCTGACTCATGGCAACACATTATGTGATATGTCAAATGCAGGCAGATAGATAAACACATAACTGAGAGAAATGATGAATCAGACGGATGGATGGATGGATGGATGGATGGATGGATGGACGGGTGGATGGATAGATGGATGGATAGGCATACAATGTGTAAGACAGCTGGAGGGGACACTTAAATGAACAGACTGGGAGACAGATATGCAAACAGGTAATAGATTGACAGATGGATAAATAGATCTATAACACATATGAAGAGAGACTGGCACACATATTGATAGACAATGAAGGAACAGATCAATATGACGGCAAATAAACATGTTTGAGATTGACAGTCGGACCTTTATACAGATAGACAGATAAACAAATGGACAAACAAGCAAACATATGGATATACACTCAGAATACAGAGAGAAAGACAGACAGAGTGACAGTCAGAGACAGATGGACAGGCAAACAGAAGCACAGACAAGCACACACATAGACAGACAGACAGACATGCAAGCAGACAGACAATTAGACAGACAAATACAGAGACTGATAAAGAGACAGACTCAGGCAGACACAGAAATCAGACAGTCTGACAGGCAGGCAGACAGACATTCAGACAAACATGTGGTTCCCCCTTACCTTATGGCATTCCTCCTCATATCCTCTCAGCTTCTGACAGATAGACAGCCAGACAGAGAGACAGACAGTTACATAGACAGATAGTCAGATATTCAAACAGACAATTAAAGAGGCAGACAAATTCAGACAAACGAACAGACAGACAGACAGACAGACATGAGGTTTCCCCTTACCTTATGACATTCCTCCTCATACTCCCTCAGCTGCAGGCAGTTGTGCAGTTTGGTCATGCGTGTGTCCGCCAGTCTGGCCAGGCGAGCAATGGTGTCCTGTAAGTGTTGGTGTAACTCTGTGGCTTGGTCCATGGCAAACCTGGGACACACAGACAGACAGACAGACAGCGTCAGAAATCGGAAAACAGCGGTTCCCCCCACCCCCAGCATTTCAATCCTAAGAAAGCAGGACTGTCTCAGCTTTGAGCGGCTGCCTGTTTTGGGTGGGAATTTATGAGGGTAGAAATTTAGAATTTTGAAAATTTTGCCTGGACAACCGCATTCCACTGACTCTTAATCGATTTTCAGCCGCCAAGGGTTCTCTAACATGCAAACGTACACATGGGACATGTGAAATATATTCACCCTTATAAGAGAAGGCTAGACATTATGACTTCCCTACCCAGAGGAAGCAAGGGGACTATTGAGTCCCTGAAAAAAAAAGGTAAGATCCTATCTTTGAATCGTCCCATCCTTCAGTGGCAGATCCAAGATTCGAACCCACAACCTCCACCATCTATATTTTTGTGGAGTAGCAGATGTGCCTAATCACATTGACACTGCAACCCCCCTCCCCAAATGTTTCATTTTTCTCTCAGTCAGTTACAGTATCAACAACAGAATAGAGGAAATGTAAACAGTACTAAGTGAGTGGATTCAAGTTTTCAGAAAACTGCAGTTTTCCATCACATCCACTGTGTTTTGATATCGCTGAAAGTTGACTTTGAACATCTTTTTATCTGTATTTTGGTCCTTTGCGGTAGAACAATATAGGATGAGGCACCAAAATGGTGGTCTTGTAAATTGGGAAAAATGTATTTTATAAAATAAGAAAATCAATTTAGTCAGAAACATTTCCACTCTTTCGTGTTTTAGTGATGGACTTAAACGGCACATCAGCTGCACAGTATCTAGCATGGTTCACTAAATTTACGAGTTAATTAAGAGGTGTAACAAAGGATGTGTATACTGGTGTAAACTGGACAATCAAAAATTGAAAAGATAAATTGTAAAAAAAAAAAAGAAAAGGTGTAAACACAGATTTCATCTCGAGCTCCACTGTATGTTCAAAATTTTATATTTTACATTGATGTTTTTTTTATTTTCGAATAGAGGCATACCTGGTGTAAGAAACACAGGGTAATTTATGGCCTCATTTTCTGAAAGACATACCTACAGGAGATAGCCAACTGAGAAGGTAAAACTCCTTACTTGGGTAGGTTATCTTCAAGATTCTCTAGTTTCACTGGGTCGTACTGCTTACAACTGGAGAACAGTCTCAAGAGAAACATCCATGTTTGGTAAACCTTTATCCACATTTTTTTACACACTCTCCGCCTGGCCAACTCATTATTTCAGAAATGCCTTGCTGTGACATCAGTCCCTGTCTTCCCCAGTTTTCTCTCTCAGCAGTCACGAAGCAAAATTTACACTCTGTTATTAAGCCTTCCATAGCCATCTATCTAAAGTAGATCTTACATACAAAACAAGACCACAAACTGTCCTGCACTTTTTGCACCGGATAGACCTGTATTCCAGAATCTAAACCATCAATATAAAACTATGAAATTATGAACAAGCAGTGGACCACACAGTAAACCACACCATGTTTAACCAACTGAACCCTACAACCCCGTACACTGACAGATTTTCCAGTGCCAAATTCCCCACAGCCCAGCTGTCCAAGCTGACACACTTACTCCAGTCCTACGCCTCCACTATAAAGAAAAATAGATCTAATAGGTCACTTTGGGGCAAGAGCATTTAGGACTGCAGTGATTACAAATGTCTGCCTCCATGATCGAGTTTGAGGCTTGTGTTTACAAAAGATAAAGAACATGACATGAGAAATGTGCATTCTCGGCCCAGAAGGTCAGGGTCAGGGATTTTTCAGGCACTGGTGACCTGGATTCAAAGAGTTAAGCATATCTTTCTTTTGTTAGCATGCACATATAATCTTTGATCATCCAACTTAAAAGGCTATACATCCTTTGAAGATATTTTTTAATTCAGAAACATATTTCACTGTGCTATACACATTACAGCCGTAGTCATGTTGATGTGTTGATGCATTGCGAAATCCCAACACAAACAAACAAACAAACCATCAAACAAAAGCACGCTCTATTGTCATAGCTGTAAAAAAGTTCTTGAGTGACCACCTTTGTTCAGTCACCATATGGCACAAGCTCTACATGCACCCTACAATTGGCCTTCAATAGCTCAGACATGATCTGCAGTGAGGTCACCCTGTGTCAGTGACAACTTTCTCTGTCAAACTGTCGGGGTATAGAACACCTAGTCTGGATCAGACATGTCCAACGTCCAACCTGTGGGCCAAATGCGCTCCTTGTGCAAATTTCATCCGGCCCACAGCTTTGTCACATTCAGACAGGTATTTTTTACAGTAGGACTATTTACTACAGTCGAGATCTCAGTGTCATCCTTCACATGAGTCGCTCGTCGCTCGACACCACTGTGTTCAATGTTTGCTCCTCCAATGGATGCCACAACAGCCCTCTCGGTCTCGATGTCTGTGGATGACCTCGCCAAGAGACAGCCCAGTGATTGTCGTGATGTTGTCCATCAGTAACATTGCCGGTCTTCCTATTTTCCTGCAGCCCTCCACTCTGCCTATCAGTAATGTAGACATGAGGTCCGTTTTCTAACTTCTGATGGCATGACCGATGTATCTGAGCCTTCTTTTGTTTATTTCGTTCATCAGACTCCTCTCTATACCCAGTTCAAGCAAGACACTTTGATTGGTTCTTTTGTCCTGCCAACGGACACTCGGGAGTTGCCTGTATAGCCACATCTCAGCTGCCTTGAGCTTGTCCTTCTCTTCCTTTCTAAGAGTCCATGCCTCACATCCATACATAAGAACATAGTGCAGGTAAATTATTCTTGGATATCATTGCAATACAAATTTCACAGATAGTTCATTTTCATTGATTGTTTTAATATTTATGGTCTAAAGAAAATGTCAAGCTGAATGATCAGCCCCCATACATTTTCACTTTATAAAATATGGTCCTGTTCTCAGCATTTTCTCTGATGCTTTTGTAGTCTTCCAAGGAGAACAAACTCAAGACCAACATCTGATTTAAGCAAATGTGTAACGAAATCATATACAAGAATGCTATACCAAGGATGTGTAAAAATTCAACAAATTCAACAATTTCCCACAATTATAGCACTGTAATACAAGTTTGTTTTTTTTTTCTTTTTTTTTCTTTTTTCTTTTTTTTTGTCCTTGGAAAACATTACAGGCTGGGACATGTCTCAGCTGTTGATAAAAATGGCAGGGAGTGGCTTACAATAGCCTGTAACGTGGACAACTGTTTCTGAATTCTGTTCCTTTGATATCTGCATCAGAGTATCTGGTCTTCCACACAGACATGCCAAACTACACGGTGGACAGTCTACACCAAAGCAGGGGAGCCAACCGAGAAAACTTTTTTAAAATCTTGAATATCATGAGTTACCTCCCGTGCTTCATAGTGATATCCAACGAAACGTATACCTAACGTATGTTTATTGGCCAGAAACGTATATTCGACGTTCTGATGGTCACAGGCAGAGAGAAATCTATTCTACCTTTTCGAAACTTAGTCCAAGTTGGGGATGTAGGCAGAAAGCACATTCCATTGATAGTAGACAAGAGACATAATGTGAAGCATTTTCACTACAGTGCTATCATATACATATTATAAACAGTGCTGTCACATGTAGTGATCACATAACACGATATGTTATTTTTTGACCACGGTTGTGGACAGCTGAGATAATCATCACTACAGGAGGTTGAAAAGCTTATAAAAACTACACAGTGCTAACTCTGTCGTCCTACAAACTGGTCCAATGGTGGCAACTGGACACCAGCGTCAGTCACTGCTGGAATGGTATTGTAACATATCTGAAACAGTGGACATTAGAGGGCAAAAAGATCATCTACACAGTAATTTCAGTTTACAAATGAAGAAAGATTTGCTTTAATGTGTGTTTGTGAAAGGCTGGTCAGGATCAGAAGGATAGACAGAAGAACACACGAAAGCATAGTGAACAAGTCAGAAACAAGCAGGAAATCTCTATCAATGGTAAGTAAGTTTGTTAGTTTGTTTGTGTTGGGGCTTTCCGACATTGTGCCCAACAGGATGGCTACATTTACACAGTAAATTTCTGATCAAGGTAATTAGAGATAAAAATTTAATGTAGTCCTGAACGAACGAACGATGCGTTTATGAGTTATATAAAAGGATATCAGAATATGTATAAAAAAAGTTGTGTTATTAAAAGGTAATTGGCAGAAAATGAAGAAACAAGGGTCATGTAGTAGGAACACAAGAGAAAGACCTTATGACAACTTTTTTCTTTTTTTTCTCAAAGCAAAGACTGAAGTAAACAAAAAAAAGAGAGATCCACCATCAGCCTCCCCCACCAGCAACATTGCTGAGTCTAGCGGAACAAGAACGTGTTAAGTCAGCTGACAGAGGTCGTGAAGATCAGAAGAAATGGAGGAGAATCACATAATCTGCGTCACTAACTGCTGCAGCCAACATTGTCCATGATAATGCCAGAAAGATGGCGGGATATTTTCATACACTAAATCCACAACTGTGACAGAATATTAGCTACCTTCATTTTTTAAACTCGAAGTCTGAGCGCAAATATTAAGCTCTACCTACAGAAGCTCTACCTTCTTTGCCTGGTACAGCCAACACTTACCTGTAATCCTCTGAGTGAGCAAACGATTCCTGCTCCCTCCTCAAGGCACTGATGATGGCCGGCCCGTCGTTCTGGATGGCCAGTAGACGCTCGTCCTCGAAGGCAACCTTGAAAGTTTGCTCGTGGGCTTGGATCATTTCCGTGGCTTGACCAACAGACTGTGGCATCAGCTCGCAGGCCGCCATCTCCTGCATGGCATCCACCAGCCGACAGGCCACAGAGCGACAGCTGGCCATGAAAGGCTCCAGTTTCTGGGGACAGATCGACACAAGAGCTGGAGATTAACTCTATGGAACAAGGGTACCCAATTGGTGGGTTGTAATCCTCTTGCAGGTCTCGAAGCCTGAGCAAGGGAGTCGCATAGCCTGCTAGAGGTAGCCTGGGATCTAACTGGCTGGACTGAAAAGCTATTAAATCCTACATGACATCAGTGTAAGAAAAACTGTTGCCTTTTGTGAATTAAGGTTGGACCAACATTGTGATTTAGTTTGATTACAAATAATGACAGAATTTTTTAAATAAATGTTTTGTTAGTAGATTTTCTTGCCCTCTCCATCACAGAAAATAAAATGTAAATCATGTTTTTGATATTGGGAGGGTCAAGTGGATTTCAGGATTTTGGTTAAGGGGTCATAGGTGCACAAACACTGGGAGCTGTTGGTACAGAGTGCTAGAACAAACTCAGAGAACGGCCCATTATTTCTGCACTGAAGTCAACATTACAGATTAACATATGTTTTGCAACCAGGGCAAATGAGTCGGAAGCCGCCCCGGGCAAAGAAGATATACGGCTGTTTTTGGTCATTTTTAACTACCTTCTAACTCAGATACTACAATTTTTTTTTTTTTTTAACAAAAAGTCAATTTAATCTTTTTTTAATCTGAAAAAAAGGAAATATTTTGACATCATAGTCGGAAAATAGTGAAAAATGGTAATAAAACAGCTGTGACTTGAACTCACCTGGCGAGACTTGCGACTCATTTGCCCTGGGTGTAAGACATGTATTTCTAATGTGGTAAGAAACTATCAGAGTGTGAGGATTTGTAGCTATCTAGTCATGTCCAAGAGATGATAGTTATGACCTCCCGACAGTACATTGACATGTGTGAGACAGGTGGTTTGTTACCAGTTATATTTCTGTGTAAAGAGATTTCAGTTGACAAAAGCATGAGAAAGATTTTGCCTGCTGCAGTCCCATACATTGCTGGAGTTTGATTAAAAATGTCTATAACATCCAACACTAGATAGAAATGGCTATAATGTCCACTATTAGAAATGTCTATAATGTTGATGACTAAAAACGTCAATACTGTCCATGATTATAAATGCCTTCTATCACACTGGTGAGAACAAAATTACAAAATGTTTATTATTTCTTCACAATCTGCATCTACATATTTGGAGTTTAAATCATAGAGAGTTTCCACACCTACAACTAGATGCAAACTATTATTCATGTTGAAAAATCTTGACAGCTTTCCACATGATCAATATGAGATGCGACACGATGAAATCAGGCACTTGTCAAAGTTTGTGCATATAGAGTTATTGGTATCACTGTGAAGATTATTCATTTCTCTATCAGTGGGTGAACAAATTTTAATGGTTGTTTGATCCTAAGTAGAGATATTGGCAATTAATGACGATCATCTGTTGCTGCAGCTGAATTAAGTGAGAAAATGGCCCCCTCAGTTTTGTAAATCCTTAGTAACCTTGTTAGGCCATGCCACAAAATTACTATTTTTGGGCTTTTGCTCGATCTATTCCAGTAAACTGAACTCTGAGAAGCATTTGTCTCGCAGCCAGTTGAAATGAGACGTAAGTCGCTGGGCTAGAACGGAGAAATCTGAGCTTTGAATGTGATGAGGGGGGTCAGATATCAACTTTTTTTTTATTGCAGAAATCAAAAGTGCATTCATTTCTAAACAAGACAGTATCAGCCTTACCCTCAATTTATACATATTACTTGATTAAAATCCATTTTTTTTATGAGGCAGGCATGTAGATTTATGTGTACGACCGTTCATTTAAACTCGATTTACTCAGAATTCCGCTCATTGCTGAGTTGTCCCCCTTTGCCTCTTTAAACTGCCATATCTCTGGTTAGAATAGAATTAGCTCAAAACTTTTTTCACTACCTGAAAGGGTATGAAATAAGCTTTCACATGATGCCAAAAACTCAATATGGTGAAAAATCGACATACGTCTCATTTCGACTGGCCACGAGACATTTTTAGATTGATATAGAAAGGTTTGGTGAAGAAAAAAAAAATTGCGTCAAAAATTCATTCACTGTTGAAAAACACATAATTTCTCTGGTTGGCTCAGTTTGACAAGCGCCTGATTTCATCAAGTCGCATCTCATATTATACTTAGTACCAAAAGCCAGTTCAAAATAGCAAAGTCTTGAAGTTTGCACTGAAGGAATAATTCAAGTAGTTGAATTACATTCTCAACTGACAGAGCCAAAATTCTTGACAGTAAATCTATCTGCGGGGCGACAAAGAGTTACTGACCTTGCGAAATCGTACCCAGGACTCATGGTTGTAAGGAAACTCTCCGTCCAACACTGTGGGAATCTGGCCGGGACTGATGTACTGTTGCAAGTGGTCAAAGCTTAGCACGATCTTCAACTGGATGAACACACAAAGAGTACACATTTACACACTAAAGAGATGATCTTCAACTGGACAAAGAAACACAGAGAGTACTCATTTAAACACTGAGGAGTTTTACCACGGAGCTCTGTCAAGGCCTGGTGCCTTGGGATTGTGACTATTATAGATGGCTAGAAATACATTATACAAAAAACAGAATGAAGGCTTGGGTATTGAAAAATTAATAGGGCTCAACTGAGGCATAATGTACTGTATGGTGTCATCATGGTGACATATAGTCTTACATTTCACTGTGTCATCATGATGACATATAGTCTTACATTTCACTGTGTCATCATGATGACATACAGTCTTACATTTCACTGCCTTTGGCATCATCCAGCAGTTTGATAACATGGCATTTTGAACTTACACAGGCACTTCCCTTGGTGTCATAGAGATGACATGATGACATATGACATCTAAACTTACATTGACATTTACCTTGGCATCATCCGTTGGTGATTTGATACCATGTCATTTAAACTTACACTGGCATTTCCCTTGGTGTCATACAGAGATGACATGATGACATATGACATCTAAACTTACATTGACGTTTCCCTTGGCGTCATACAAAGGTGACTTGATTACATATGACTGCGTTGTCTTGTCAGCAAACAGATGGATGATGGACAAGGGCTCTGGGATGTTGTCCTGATCACATACAGACAAACACAAGTACATTATCTAAGTACCCCACATTGCTGGCATCTCAAATTAACATCTATACACATCAGCTCAAGTCTAACTATGAGTCAATGAAACCTCAGAGTCACAAGAAAATGAAGAATATAATAATGATAATAAAAATGAGAACATTTATATGGTACTTCCTCCTTGATAATACACGCTCTAAACTATTACCAGTTGATTATTCCTGGTACAGTTCCGAAGATTTTAAGTTCTCAACTTCTTACAAAACATACAAGGCAACCTGTTGGATCAAAGTGCGGACATTGTTATTTTCCTGAGGACAAAATGTTGGGATACGGTTACGGTTTTGTTAAGCTTTTAAACCTCCTGTCCTGGTGCTTATCTCAGCGGAACAAAAACGCCCAAAAATGTAAGTTTGCGAGAGCTCAGTATAAAAATGTTTCGATCGGCCAAGATTTGTAGCTGGAAGTTTGATCCCAAGTCAGATGAACTTAATAGTTAGGTCATCAACAAAGAAAGTCATTTTTGCAAGCATTTTTTTTTAGTTTTTTATCTTTGCGCATTCCATTTCTGTTTCATCAGGCATTTCAACTATGAACTGGTGAAATAATTTTCCTGCTATCTGGTGTGAGTGAAATCCGTCCGTTTATCCATCACTCTGTTGAAACATCTGTCCAAATGTCTGTCCATCCACACATCCATCCAAAGTCCATCAAAACATCCGTCTGTCGGTCCAAAGTTTGTCATCTGTCCAAGGTCCATTCACTGGTTCACCAATCCATCCATCCATCCATCCATCCATCCATCCATCCATCCATCCATCCATCCTTCTATCCATCCATCCATCCATCCATCCATCCCAGTCATCCATTCATCCATCCACCCATCCATCCACCAATATACCCATTCATCCACCCATCCATCCATTGATGCATTAATCCAGTTATCTATTTATCCATCCATCCACCCTTGTCACTGTCCTTCTATCTGTCAGACTGACCAGCAATCTGTCCATATCTGTCTATCTATCTATCCATTCATCTGTCTATCCGTGTGCTTACCTGGAAGAGATACAAAGCCTCCAAT
This sequence comes from Peronia verruculata, assembly GCA_038406235.1. NCBI lineage: Eukaryota > Metazoa > Mollusca > Gastropoda > Systellommatophora > Onchidiidae > Peronia > Peronia verruculata. The sequence continues at coordinate 1,149 of JBCAUA010000846.1, read as the reverse complement.
AAACTGTTGATGATGGAGGGCGTGGCACCTCGGATATCTACCACCACTGCCATCCCCACACATCTCCTCCTGCAACACAAACAAACAAACAAACAAACAAATTACCAGTACATGTAACACTGAGCGTATTCCCGCACATAAACAGAACTGACGTTACATGTAACAGCCCAGGTTACCATCCGTATCTGCGTTACAATACATCACTAATTTTCTATAGTGAAGCTGAATGCTGGTTGAGCAGCTAACACTTATTGGTTTAAAAGTCAACGCTTATAGTAAGTGCGACAGATAAGATCAGCCAATCTTTTCAAAAAGATACTTATGAACATGGGATATGGCTGACCTCGCTTTCAATCTCTTCTAACTTCGCTGCTGATTGGCTGAATAAAACTAGTATACCATGCCAATATAAGAAAAAAAAAAAAAAAAACAATCAAGACTTTTTTTTTCAACAATGAAAGAAATTGTCCTATTCGAAGCAGCCAAACTTTCTGAGCCTCTGAGACGCTAAACTGAATCATTAGAGCTGACAATAACTGCATTTGTTTTCTTTGCAAATAAATTTACTGTTCAAATCACAACAGTAAAACACCTTATGTCAGAGGTTCTCAACATTTTTGCGCTCGTGAATCCTTATTCAAAGCTTGAAACCCACTAATATCAGTAGCATCATTTACGTTTTACTTTCTGTGAAAAAGAAGGAAAGAAACTCTGAAATACAAAATAAAAAAATATATAAGAGCATAAAAATTGTAACTGATGAGTTGAAATTAATTTTATTTCAAGCTGCTACTAATAAGTCTACGAAATCTCCCTGTCAAGGCTTCACAAACCAACTCGACCCAGGACAAGGTATGACAGTGAATTTACCTGGGCAACGTATGACAGTGAGCTTATGACAGTGAGTTTACCTGGTTAGGGTGTGACAGTGAGTTTACCTGGACAGGGTGTGACAGTGAGTTTACCTGGGCAGGGTGTGACAGTGAGCTTATGACAGTGAGTTTACCTGGTTAGGGTGTGACAGTGAGTTTACCTGGACAGGGTGTGACAGTGAGTTTACCTGGGCAGGGTGTGACAGTGAGCTTATGACAGTGAGTTTACCTGGTTAGGGTGTGACAGTGAGTTTACCTGGACAGGGTGTGACAGTGA
>JBCAUA010000835.1:0-13618 GCA_038406235.1 Peronia verruculata | reverse complement strand
CTGTGTACAAAAGAAAATATCTATCAAATGACTTGTTCAATGTGTACCGGCGGGTTTTCAACGTCTTCTAAAAAGAATCATTTTATCTTTATCATCATTTTACTTTCTTTATGCTCATTCAAATATTCACTCAGTATTTTTGTGAAGTATTGTGACAACAGTGTCTATATGTCTTGCGCTCAAAGCAAATGAGTCGCAAGTCACGATGGGTGAGTTCATGTCACAGCCATTTTTACCGTTTTTTACTCTTTTCTGACTATGATACCAAAATATTTCTTATTTCAGATTAAAAAAGGTTGGCTTGTCGTTTTGTGAAACAAAAAAAAAAAATTTACTATCTTGGTCGGAAAGTAGTTAAAAAATTACCCAAAACAGCCCTATATCTTCATTGCCTTGGGCGACTTCCAACTCGTTTGTCCTGGTCGCAAGACACATAAAGAACTTTTTTTAATTCATAACTTGAGAAGTCCACATAAACAACTATTTGCAACAGTTTGTATCCTAAATCTGTAGGCTAAACATGGCAAAGAGAAATATGGAAGAAAAAAAAAAAATGGAGACAATATTATCTCCATAGTCTCCTTACATTTTTGGCAGTTACATTGTCCACTCTGAGGTTGTCAATGTCAAAATCTACTGCCAAAGACGGCAGGCAATTCTTTTTCCCTTTGGTCTCAATACAAAAGGCATCTGTAGTGAGAGTAACATTGTTGCCTTCTAGTTTGAGAGAAGATCTTTTTTTTCTAGATCCTGACTCCATATTCAGCTGAAGAAAAAACCGAGAGAATTTACGTTATGAATGAAGTGATGACAAAACAATAATTATATGTATATGAAAAGAAGATTAACCGTTTCACTACTACGCCAGTTTTGCAGTCCTATGCCAAACACTGCTAACCCACCACCTGTACTAAGTTCTTCCTTGTGTGAGTGAATCACCTGTCTTTTAACTACCCAACAGACAATCAAAAGTCTTGACTGCTATTCAGTATTACAACTTTCCACACAAACAAGTAGCTTGAATGCCTGAGCTGTGCACTCATCACTATGCCATCTGTCAATCATCAAATGGGGCATTCATCAAAAGCAAGAGAGTCTGAGTAATATGCGAAAAGCTGATCAGTGGTCAGATCAAGGGGAAAGGGGGTGGCTGGTGCTGAGCTGATCATTGACATAACACATACACACATACACTTTCCTGCACACAAAGGACCACTTCTTGAATGTACCTCATACAGTTACTAGCTTGATCACTGGGCCATGTGATGTAACATTATTAATACCAAGAAGACAACGCACAGCCTTCATGGCAGATTTTTTTTTAAAGCTGCAACTTAGTGTGTATGGCAAATGTGTGCATCATGATGTTAGTATTTTGGATGATTAAACTGAATGTTATTCAAAGAAAATGTGTTTGGTGTTTTAAACATGTCATTCTATTGAACTTACAATTTGGATCAAATACTCATGTGAGTATACTATACAATTATTTTCAACTTTTTAGAATAACATGAAACATAGTAAGCTTTTTTCAAATTTATGTAAGTAGAAACACAGGTCTTTATGCAGCAATGTTGTGTGCCAAATTCCATGTGGATACATTCAGCAACTGATGAGTCCATAAGCCTTCTATGGTTTCTGTTGCAGATATATTTTACATTTATAAATTATTTCTTAATATACATTTGAATGCTGAGAGGATTTTGTGCTAAATGGTGTGATTAGACAAAGTACAAGTAGGACTGTATCACATAAACTTATCATGAGTTGTTGTTGCACATTGGAAAATAAACATTAGTCTGTGAAATTTGTGAATGCTATCTTAGTTTACAGTTTCTCCACAAAATCCTATGTACTTTGAAAATGAGCAACTGAAAAACTCACGCTGGATTGCTGAGCTTTCAGGCTAATGTCTGAATTGTGTCGTGCTCCTATGGGTGCTCCATTCATAGACATTGTGATGATACGAGCTTCAGCCAGGACTCTCAAGAACTCTCGTCCATGGAGTGTTGTCAGTTCAACACTAGACATACCATAGTGAGTCATACCAAGAATGTAAAGCAAATAAGCTGTCACCTGTAGTTGGAAAATGACATATAATACATTTTAAATCTACTCAGAAACTATAAACAACATTTCTTCTTCAACCAGTCCTAAACCAATGACAAAAGAGTGTTTCTTATACATACACTTATTTCAGAACATCAGATTTAAGTCATCTACATATTTCAGAACATAAGATTAACTCTTGTTTCTTCTGAGGACAATAAAGTCTTATCTTATCTTGCCATTGCTCTATGATAATAGCATAAGTTATTTTCAGTGCCTTTGAAATACCCAAAAATATCTGTCCATAGCACAAGTCATGTGATGAAAAGCTATTTTGATTCTAATGAAAAAAATAATACATAATCTACTGACCCACTGCTTGTATAAAGGGCATGTCTGACAGCTTTCCTGCTAAAGAAGGCCATGAGATTGTAGCATTTTAACATAAGTCTCACTAATACCATTAAAATACAGTAATGATGATGTATTGATTAACCATATCTTTGTGGTGGAGGGTGCATCTAATTTACACGTCTCTGTCTTTTAAACTGACTTAATTCGCGGAGTCCCTCGAAGCAGCTCAGGATATTCTCATGTGATAATACAAGTATCATAAGTGTCAGCAAATGTGGTATCTCTCTCAAATAAAAATAAAGGAAGCTGAGTCTATAAACAGACAAACAATTAGTAGGACTAAGGATTGGATAGTATCACAACATATGTCTTGTTCATGTAAGAGCATATCTTGTTCATGATCAGAATTAACAAACCTTATATACTTAGGTCTATGAAAAAAATTGGTTTTTGAACAAGTTTAGTGAACAAATTTTATCTTGACTTACAAACAATGATTCGGTAATGAAAACATCCACTACCCACATTCCAGTGGAACACAAGTTCAGTTGTGCCTTGTCAAGTATACACGTGCATCAACGTTGTTTACTATTTGTTGTTCTTTTTGAATGTGTTAGTGTTGCATGTATTTTAGCAATAAGTATGCCGCTGATAAGGGACAAAAAAAAGTTAATGACAGTAGGTGTAGGAAGTACAATTGCATTTCAGCTGAGTAGAGCGGAAAATAATTGCTAAATATGAGAATGGTGAGCATCCAACTGACATCACTGAGGCTGAAATGGACATATTGTACTTACTAATATTTTTACAGGTTTCAGTTTATGAGCAATTCAGTTTATGAACAGAGTCCTGGAACATATTAAGTTTGTAACCCCAGGGTCCACTGTATCACATTATGAACAAAATGTACATGACATGGGAAGAGGAAACAACAGAATTTATCGTTCTTGAATAAAATATCAGTTGCGTATGAAGAACTGAATGACTCTATCAACTGTTTCAACACAAAACCAACAAAATTACTTACCGCAGTATTAAGAACAGCTACAATTACCAGTATTGTGATAACACAATACAGGAAGTAACGTTTCCGTCCACGTATACCTGTTCGATGTAGAGCATCTTCTTCTACAGGCACATAGCCAGCCCTGTGAGCAACAAATGCACAGAAGCACACATACTTAAGTATTTACACATATTAGATATGGCTAAAAATTAGACTGAATAAAATGGCTGAGTAAATAGGATAATGGTGATGAGTTAATATTTTATTTTTGATGATCAGATGAATGGATCAATGAAAGAAGAGAACTTTTATTAGGATGCATAGAAAGGTAGAGGAAAAAATCAAAGATAGACAGATTGACAACCAGACAGACAGACAGACAGACAGGCAGACATACATACAGACAGACAGACAGACAGATGGATAGATGGATGGATGGATGGATGGATGGATGGATGGATGGATGGATGGATGGATGCATGGGTGGATGGACTGATGGATAGATATTCTTCCTCTAGTAATTTTCAAGGTCGTGGAGAACTAACGACTTAATAGTCTGCATCTTATTAAAACTATGAGAATGTGTAACACTGGTCGAACAACAACGGAAAACACAATAAATAGATTCAAATCTGTAGGAAAAAAAAAAAACAACAGCCATTAGGCCCACCGATTCAGCCTGCTTTGTTTGCTTGTCTTGCTCTCTTTGTCTTCTGTGTGAGAGTGCGCAGGGGACACTATTAACTATACAAGAGGTCCAACTGGCAACCGTTTCAACAAAAATGGTGAAGAACGGTACGTGGGAGAGATAATTATGTTAGATCACAGTGACTTTCTACACTATCTTTTTCTCTCCCCCCCCCCCCCCACTCGCATTTTTCTTCTTTCTTTCTTCTACGATTTCAATTTCCCTTTCCTACCTTTTTCGCTCATCTCTTTTATCCTTCCTGAATTGTTCTGCCTCTGCGAACGGCGAAGAAGCTCTTGAATGCTCTTCATGAACAGAAGTTAACTCGGTGATATTAGCACATGTCGCTATCAATCAAACTTGTAAAATGCATGTGTTCGTTCTTTTAAATGAAGATAGTGAAATCGTTATTGACAAGACAGTATTCATGTGGAGAGGGCACCGGACATTATTGTCAAGTTTCTGGAACATCACAGGCTTTGATTTTTAAACATAATATTATTATTTATCCTGGTCGTTCGCAACATCACTCGGCTGCGTTAGACAGGTGCCTTAAGATCGACAAGTCAAGACAACCTAGAACGTACATGTCTGAGATTGACAACCTACAGGGGTTTATGATTATAAATAATCTTGAAGTCGTCTCGTTTCTAGTTCACAATAGCTTAATAAATATAACATTGATTTCCTTGTGTCCATAATAGATATAAGATATTTCCATTGTGTACTTAAACACAGTCATAAGCTCTTAGATTGAAAATAAAACTTAAGGGTAATTTTTCTTTCTCCATTTTTTTCTACTTTGTTTTTGTTTGTTTGTTTGTTCGTTTGTCTGTTTGTTTTTTCGTAAGACAAATAAATTTTAAATCCAAATGAAACACAACATACTGATTTTCTACTGTCTGTTCTTCAAAGACTAGAAGACATATTTCCAGGGATTTGTTTTTCTCTGTTTAACATAACAATGATATCAAGGGACTATGTCCTAAATGAAAATTCGCTCTACATGTAATTATATTAACTGACCAGTATTTAATGTTATTAAGATTAAATATAGCAATTGTTTTTTTGTTTTTTTGCATGTCTCCTCTACGTTGAACACATTAGTAAAAATACATGTTATAAACTGATCTCAATTAATATAAAACGTGATCTTTGTTTTTTTGTAAGGTGACAATTTTTTTATTTTTTTTTAGACTGGATAAATATAAAACTCGCATATCCTTTTAGTTCATGTATTCTGTTCCCCATAATTTTAATCTAAAAGTTATTCTAGTTCGTTTTATTTTTACTCCTGTTAATTAAACATAAAGGTGAACTAAGCAAACCCGAAGACAGTTCTTCTCCCAAGCTATAATTATGTGCCATACGAAAGACATGACCCCTCCATTAGCCTTAGTTACTACTCCAGAGGCAGCTGTGCATTTTCTGTTCTCAGTGTCAGAGCGCATAAAAAGCACAGCAAAAATTTAATTACAACAATGAAAAGATAATAACCACAACGACAACACACACACACACACACACACACACACACACACACACACACACACACACACAAGCATTTCTAGAATGGGTGCAACCGCTACGAGGGTTTAGAGATGGAGGAAAAGGGAGTGTTGAAAGGTGCGACAGTGGTGAAGAGAGAGAGAAAAAAGAGGGCTTTTAAATCAAGTCTTCATTTGCAAGATTAAAGGCAACACTGCACTAGCTAACCCATAGAAGATTGCCTGGCTGTTTTTTTTTTTTTTTGTTCTTTCGCCTTGCTACAGACTATATTTCTTTAACCTTTTCCATGTTAGGGAATGGGTGAAAATCATATTTTATATGTTGAAAATGTTGATTTATAAAGTCAATTTTTTGTTTGTTTGTTTGTTTGTTTGTTTGTTTTAATGGTCTGTAAATCGTCACAATAAGAGTAAATCTTTAAAAAATTATGCAATTACCGACCGTGGATGTAATATAAGTGCTCGCATTCTCTCTCGTCTTTTAGTGGTCAGGGTCATGTGTGTACTTTTAAAAATTTATGCCAGTGTTTCTTCAATTAGATCTGTTCAGCCTGCTGATCCTAATGATATGTTCTGTTCGCGTGTCAAATGAAAATAATGCCAGAATACGGCGTAATGTTTTGAAACAAAATCTAAAAGCCATGGAATAGCGAGAATGAGAAGTTTCTAAGTTTGCCTATGTAGGCTACAACAAAAATGATCTCAGTGAGCGCAGTTCATTGTCGTAAGAACTTGCATTTTATCATAACAGTTATTTTGATATTCCCCCGGGAACTAGTGTTTAAATATATTTCATCTTAATTTATCAGGCTACGGAGTAACCTAGGATAGCGACTCACCATTCATTACACTGTTTAAAGTGTAGAGATCTAATATAGAGATCGCATAAAAGGGTTTGCACGACTTAACACTGTGTTATAAGAAGAAGCAACAGCGATTTTAAAAAAAATTATTAGAGAGATGTCTTAAAATTCTGTAATACTTCTGACCGCTTTTAAAAAAGAATACTTATAACTGCTGGCTATGGTTGTCACGTTTTTTTTAAAATTATTATTATAAGAATTATTATTATTATTTACAGGATGATGCTAACAATGCTCAGATAATTCACCTTTGACAAGAGGGTAATTAGGGGACAATAGTTCCCTCTTTTCTGTTTTTGGACTTATCAAAACTTGTTACGCTCTTTTCAAGAATTTCAGTCACCTACATGACGCAATTCCTCCTCCTTCTGCTCTTCCCTGCCTCCCCCATCCTCTCTGTCTTTCTCTCTCTCTCTCTCTCTCTCTCTCTCTCTCTCTCTTTCCTCCTCATCTCTGCCATTCTCATTCTTCTTCTTTCCTACCTCTTCTATTTTTCTCATTTTCTCCCTCTTCCCTTTGTCTTTCTTTCTTCCCTCCTTTGACCTTTTCCACATGATCTCTCTTTCTTTCTCATCTGTCAGTCTTTATCTTCTTCTTTGTCTCTTATTCTCTTCTTTGTCTTTGTCTCTCTTTATCTCTGTCACCCACTTTCTGTCTTTTTGGCTGATTTGTCTTTTATTCTTTCTTTTTCATCCGTCCATCTGCCACTTATTCTGTTGACATGGACACTGAAATATGTGCTTGTTTCCTGCCATGGAGGGTTTTGTTTTTCTTCTTCTTTTTCTTCTTCTTCTTCTTCGTCTTCCCTCCCCCACCCCTTCCTTCCACTCCCCTTTGTCACTCTCTCTTTTTTTTTTTTTACCTCTCGCTCACCCTACTTTCTGTGATTTTTTTTTTTTTTGTCGTTGTTGAAAAAAAAGTTTTTAATTGTTTTCTCTCTCTCTCTCTCTCTCTCTCTCTCTTTCTCTCTCTCTCTTTCTCTCTCTCACTTGCGCATTTCTTTTGACATTTTTTTGACGTGAACAATGAAAAGCTCACTCTCTCTCTCACTCACTCTCTTCCTCTCTCTCTCTCTCTCACACACACACACTCACACACACACAGGGTCTCTCTCTCCCCTTCTATCCCATTTTATTTCCCAATATATTATTCATTTCCACAAGGACCGAAGTACGCTTCCTACAAAAGAACAAACAACAAAAAAAAAAAAAAGCAGAAAAAAAAAACTATTCCTAGCGGGAAAAGAAATCTAAGATAATGGAGAGATAAATAAAAGGCGAAGGCACCCTGACCCAACCTAGCCATCCAATCGACGTGCGCTTTATTGCGTGCCTCATTTTCCTCTCGCTTAAGTGAAAGGTAGAATAAAAAAAAATCAGCACATACTCTGTAATCACACCGGTTCCTGAAATAACACAATATTCATGAAATTGAGGCGGCAGTTATTAGTGAGTGTAACTTAAGTAAATATTCCGCTGAGACTCAGGCCAGCTCTTAGAACTTTTAGAGGAAATTACTCATGAGTGGTTTGTTTGCCGTGCTGAAAACCAAACTTCATTATTCAGTGTTGTTGGTTTTGTTTTGAGTTCTTGTTTATCTCGACCCGAATAGATGGATGAATGGATGGATGGACGGATAGATAGGTGGATGGATGGATGGATGGATGGATGGATGGATGGATGGATGGATGGATGGATGGATGGATGGGTGAATTTGGGCTGAGTGAAATGGTGGTAAAGAGAAAGAAAGAGTCGTAAAGACCATGAGAAAGAATGAACGCTTCGTCACAAGGACTTCTAAACAGACAATAAACAGGAGAGAGTAAAAGTTGAATGGCAGTCATACCCATATGCCCGGACTGAATACTTTAAGAATGTCCATTTTTTTTTTTTTTTTAGTTTGCTATTGATTTAATCTCGTCGTGGCCAATATGAGATCTGATGATCAAGAACAAGAGAACAGTCAATTAAACATTAAAACCACAATGATATAACAATATTATTCTTTTCTAAAATTGCGGTGTTGTGCATTAGCATGTAGGCACGTGTATGTATTTATTACCAAACGATAATGTTTATGGAAAAGAAGGAAGTGGTTCAGCAGTGTTTGAATGCAAAAATATGACATGCTTTCGATGCTGGCATTGCCATAACAGCGTTATTTAAAATATTAAAATCATTGCTCAACGGCGAAACAAAATTTTGCAGAAGAGGGGAATTTTAAATTCGAAAGTAAACAGTGACTATCATTGTATCCAGTTTATTAGGCTATAACTTTGATCCAAAACATTGCCAGTTGAAAATGAAATTGCATATTTCCCAGGATTTTATGCACAACTTAAGAACATTGAAGCCAACCAACTGCAAGTCGATGAACAGTTTGCACAACAGCTGAAAGGAACGTTTGTTGGCCATATCCGCTGTTGTTTACTGATGTCCGAGCACGTGCTTTCATCGAAAGGTCATCTCCATTTAAGTATTTTATTAAAATTTGTTGGCTCTTAAGTGTTTAAATGACAACCCATTAGAGTACCTTGGCTTTGACTCATTTCTTCTGCCTCTCTTTAGGCCTATGAAATAATAATGATGTCCGTTTTCTAATAAACAGCATTTGTAATGACAACTCTAAGAAAGACATGTCAGTGCACATGTAATAATTCAACCCATGTACAAATTGATGACAGTAAATTACTTCACCACCTGGAAAAATGAAATAAGTTTAAGTCTGTGCCACGATTTTACATTGCAGTAAGTAATAAAAGGTTTGATTTTTCTACTCAGATTTGAATGTATCAGTGTAAATGGATGTGCCTGCTTTTTTTTTTTTTTTTCTGAAAGCAGACAAGTCAATATAACATAGGCCAACACTGTTCACCAACAAGAAACTCATAGGTCGATGGTTCTGTGCAAATTTGGCGGATGGATTATTGTATAAAAATTGCATAATTATCTGTTTGCATATAATGCGGTAAAAAATTCACTTACTCCGTTAAACAAATAAATCGACCTTAGCAAAATAATTTCTCGGTATTTTAATAAAACCATCAGGTCATTCAAGTTGAAACATATGTTTCAAATAAATATAAGTGGGTTCATAAACCATGTAGTGATTATCAGTGGTTCAAAATTGCTTATTACCAAAATGACTCAACCGTTGCGCAGTCTAACCATAGATGATATTCTATGACACAATCATTCTCATACGTTTTTAAGTATGAAAATTGAAAATGCATAGCCGACCTGTCTCTGTTTGTTCGTTTGTTTGTTTGTTTGTTTGTTTTGCTTGTTGTAGTTGTAGTTGCTGTTGTTGTTTTTGTTGTAGTTGTTTCAAATTTTGAAGGATATTCTATATCTCCAGTGACCCTAGCATCTTAGATCTTAGCCGTTTCTCCTTCAGAGAAAATCAGTATTATTTGTACCATGCCGCCCCGTGGTGTCATTATACAGTCTTTGAAAAGACCAGCAATTTATATAACCTTTTGTCAGTTTTTTTTTTTTTTTTTAATCAGCAGATGTAGTCAAAATCCAGTTTCTTATCACTTATTAGTTAATACCGCAGTAACATTGAATACACTTATGGCAAGAAGAAGGATTTGCTTAACTTTATAGAATTTCCTATGAATGTGTTAATAAGCTTACCTGGAGAGAAAAAAAAAATCGGGAGGAAAAGACTGCCAGCCAATTTCCAGAAATTTCTACCCTCGGTTCTCCATGTTTTCTTCGCATCCTCCTAGCAGTTCTCTTCCGTTAATGCAATATTTTTGGTAAATGTAGTAAAACTGTGTTAAGCATATGGCTTAAAAAAAAAAAAAAAGCAGCAGCTCAACATATAGACTCATTAGATCTAACAACTTGAGTCAGAAACATGAATCAGCCGCTGGTGAATTTCTTTGCTTCCATTGTTTGTTCTGCATTTTTTACATTTCCCGTTAGTTTTATGCTTCACTGGTAATTTTTTTTTTTTCTTTTCTCTTCTGTCATTTTCTCTGGCTTGCTCTGTATCTCTGCCTCTCGCTCCCTCTCTCTTTCCCTCTCTCCTCTCTCTCTCTCTCTCTCTCTCTCTCTTACTCTCTCTTACTCTGTCGTCCCACTGAAAATGTCAAAGTTAAGGTGATCGTAACAGCTGGAGAAGTTCAAGGCCGCTGTACGTGCTGATCAGCTGAGCACAGAGCCATCCTTTCTTCTGTGACTCATCTGTTAAATCGATACGGTAGAAGAGATTGATGGCATGCATGCCGACTAACCGTGTCGTATCAGATCGTGTCCATTTTTAAGAGCGAGCGTGATGTGCGCATTGAGTAGGAATAAAACTGTTTAATGGAATCTAAGTCGGTTTCTCCACCCTTCTTTACCTTTATTTCCTGTCACTTGGCAAATGATGAGGACATGTTCAAATGGAAATGGTTATATTTATCTAGATCGCTAGTTCAAATATTTCACTTTAAACATCATTTTTTGAAGAAGAGAAATGTAAGGATTTCACTGAGTACTTTTTATTTATGCGGCTCTGTTGAAGCAAACTGTTTGCTCTTAAATGTTCATTACGAATGAATTTGAACATAACCTTCATGTTATTTCTGTGTGTTAAATAATATTGAAACTTCTATCTGCCAGATTATCTGTCTGTTTGTATTTCGCCTGTCTGTTTTAGCCGTGAAACTGGGAAGGAGAAAATATATGAGTGCAAATTCCATACATTATTTTGGAAAAGGTTATAAGCAGGTTTCATGTTCAAGAAATACACCTTGCTGATCTTGCTTGGAAAACAATTACATTTAATATTAATATGCTATATTTTCAATTTTTCTAAACTGGCTTAATTAAATAGAATTACATCATGACATTTTTTTAATCCTTCGAATTAGAATGATTTTCATTCCTGGATTAATAAATATATATTTTTATTAATAACTTCTCCTAACATCTTAATTGAGTATAAATAAAAAACTAAACCTGATTTTGGAGGGACTAAACTTCTTTCAGATTATGAGTCTGTTATATCAGCCATTTTGTACGCTGGCGGTGTTTCATACCTACAGTGCTGGCCTCTGTACAACTAAGCGAGTATATTTCGATTTCTTTTCTTCGTAATAAGAATAAAGGTTTTTTTTTTTTTCAGCTTGAACTGTGAGTAGCTAATTTCTTCAAGATTTGATGCACGACAAAAGAGAAATATAATCAGCTCCTCGCGAACTCAAGCAGATTTAATGCCAATGAATCTTTCATCAATGAAAGGAAGAGAAAGTGAATATTAATAGGAAAAATATGAAGACAAAAGAAAAAAATATATAGGGGACTTTAAACAAGTTATTCATTGAAATATTTCATTCTTTTCAATTTAAAGAATCAATATGCAACGTGACAAGAAACACAAAGAGCATGCAGGCCAGATCAAGGAGATAAATATACCACAAGGCCACGAATTAGCGACAACGTGCTGTGCTTTGGTCTGATTAAAATTATAGTTTCTTTTCTGAAATCAAGACAGCCTCAAACATGTCATAGGTAAAGTTGACGCCCATGTTAAGCAAATGTTCAGAAAATATTCGGTCATTCTTTTAAGGTTGTACCTGACATCATCGTAAAGTTGCAGTCAGTGAAATAAAGAGTACCTACTTCTGACTCACCCATAGTTCTTACGTCAGAGTCTGAGATAAGTGCACAATCCTCCTACATTTTTATTGCATAACTGCATTGCTGACTGGCTTCGTCAGGCACTTACGGGCGGACTCGGCTCGTGCAAAACTCGTATAATTTTGGAGTACATTCTGCAATAACTTGACACTTTTATTGCACGAATTACTTAAAGGTGTGATAATGTTAAACTCTTCGCTTCTTAGTCAGAGACACAGAGCAAGAGTCAAAATGTTAAGATGTTAACACTGTCAGATTGCTGCAAGGGAATATCACTCTCTTCACAAAGGGCAAAGGTGAACTCTCTAGAGATACAGAAATAGGTTATGTGTAAGCGGCCTGCTATTTGCCGCTACCTTTCTGTCACCTGAGAATAAGAAAACCACCTGGCCGACCGGCTAGGATATTGGCTTATTAATAGCTCAGGATTCAGCAATAAGATCGCGGTTGACCCAGTTACATGACCCGCCCAAAATGACAGCCAATTTAGTGGTAAAATCACACATAACGTTGGATTTAGTGTTATTTTCTAAAATGTTCAAACGTACAATCCGGACAAGGAAGTTGTCAGTAGGTAAAGAACATCTAACCTTCCATTGTTAAGATATGGTGGAAAATAAAAACCAGACGATTCATAAGTCATATCCACCAAGTAGAGCAATTATTGCAGAAGTCAAAGAAGGGCGCCGTGACCGTTCAACAACACCTTTTCAGTTGGTCTCATGCTCCGTTTTAGAATGTGTAGGCTTGACTCGATTCCTAGTTCTCAAAGCCTGTATGTAGCTTATCTTTTGTGCACTTTGCGCTCATATAAATTTGGCCGACACTGTGCCGATGTATTGAGTTCCGTCCGCTAACTACAACTTTGGATCAAAGATTCAATAATGAGCAAATTGACAAGATACCGAAATCGCGAACGAGAAAACAATAATATTAGGATCATATTGTCTTCATTAGCCCAAACTGCGTGTGCCATAATATGCTTGCAATTCCAGACAATGATTGTTGATGCTATATAAAAAGATCAGAATTTTCTGTCTGCTTATTCTTTGTAAAGCGGAGCTTTTGTATTTGTAAAACGAAGCTCAGTATCATCTTGGTTTAACAAAACCCTTTCTTTCAAGTATGTAGGTGCCATAGATCTGCTGCTCGCCAACCAGCCACTCGGGAATGTCTCATTAGTATTCAGAGATGTCAACCAACGAAGACAGTAATCTAACGCAATACAAAATACCATGAGCATGAGGTTCTGGTGTTTTGTGACATGTTTAGAAGCAATTGTCAAGTAAAAAAGTGCTAAAAAAAAAGAAGAGAAAAAAGAGGAACACAGAGAGTTTCAAGATTTAGATGACCATTACTTAGCTAGCTATAAAAACGGTAAAACATTCACTGTTGAGACAAAGTAAATTTGAAGAATAACAAAGGATTTTAGATATAAACAAGGCTCTATCTATCTATCTATCTATCTATCTATCTATCTATCTATCTATCTATCTATCTATCTATCTATCTATCTA
>JBCAUA010000825.1:0-13618 GCA_038406235.1 Peronia verruculata | reverse complement strand
AAGTACAGTGGCGCTGCACTGCGGCGACGCGGTCTGAAATGGCCAAGACAATTTCCCCTCTCGGGGGGTCAAGGGATAGTACTTTTAAGTTTTTAAGTTTTAAGTTTAAATTGCAACATGATAAGTACTTCCTTCATGAATAGTAGTAATTTATATTCTAAGCATTATGACAATCCTTGGGTAGATCGGCCCCTTGACACTTCTATTGTTAAGACAGTAACAGTAATGCTTTATCTGATCACCTGATATGTCCAAGTAGACCAGGTTGTCCTTATTTGTGAAAATCTCCAAACATCGATAAAGAATGCGTCCTTTCAGAGCGTTCTCAGCAAGAATCTATAGATAAAGGGATTAGGGCCTGATGGTTCACTTTATATAATGACAATACAGAGCGAGGGATAACTCTTTTAATTGTGTTTTTAAAATGTTAACTATGATTTCCATGAAATTAGAAAAAAAATTGCCATAACTTCTGAAAAAATTAATAACACTGATAATGTTATTTTGCAAATGACGACTCTCTCTGTTAAGTTCAGTTTCGTTCTGATATTGAATTTAATAGCTATCTTGAGCCTACATGACACAACAGTGTGGAATGAAAAGCTTTCTAAAAGCATATGTTGAAATCTGCAGTTTGCCATGTGGTTTGCTGCATGTTCGAATCAAATACTTAACAGAAATTACTGTTGATAATCAAACTCTTCTCAAGTGTCTAACTTCTCCTAAGTAGAAAGGAGTCAGACTGGAGACTATCAATCTCATCTTCGAGGCTAAGGCGACACTGACCAAGATCCAAGGCCTGACTGGAAAGAATTACTAAATCTATTTCCGGTTTGTTGCGGTTTGTTGGCTCCATCGCCCTTGCCATCTCGATTTTTTGTTTTTGTTTTTGTTTTTTTTTTTTGGTTGTTTTGTTTTTGTTGTTGTTGTTGTTTTGTTTTTGTTTGGTTTTTGTGTGTGTGTTGGGGTTTAACGGCATATCATCACGATAATGGCTATACTGTACTCAACACAGGGGTACATTTTCACGGTAAAAGGCTAATCAAGGTATAATAGATAAAATGTAGATCTGAACGGACAACGCGTTTATGAGTTCTAAACGATATAAACATGTAACTCAAAGATGGATGTAAAAATTTTGAAGCGTCCAGTGGAGATCGTCGCATGCATATCAAGCTATCTGTTACGAAATGATATAATAAGAATTTATCACACAAACCTGGCGTAAAAAGTTCACGATGGCCTATGTCTTCATTTTGTAAAATAGGTCATAAAGAGAGCAACTTGGAAAGTGGGCTTCTCGAGCATCCCTGAAGTCGGCGCAGTCGATTAGTATGTGTTTCTTTGTTTGTTTGTTTTGGGGTTTAACGGTACATTAGCAGGATAACAGCTCTATCGTGAGTAACACGACGAGTACATATTCATGGCAATAACGAACAATATTTTTATTAGTTATTAAAGAATATCAAGATTTAAATCATGAAAAGTTGGCCTATCAAATAAATAAATAAATAAATAAATAAATAGATAAATAAATAAATAAAAAAATAAATAACATTGATGTATGCAGTTTTCTGGCGTACCGTGGGGTCCGTCGCTTTCCTGTTGGATGTCAGTTTTTATCCCCAATCTTATAGTTAATAGCGTTAAAAAATTTAGTTAGTTAATGGCGTGAAAAGCGCAGGATGTCCTGGGGCTTCGTTTTTGTAAATAAATCCTTCAGGGAACGAATCGAGAAGTGGGCTTTTCGAGCATCCCTGAAGACGACGCAATCAATTAGTATTTCTGCCACTGTCAGTGGATAGTGGGCAGGTCACACACTGAGGGGGTATTTCTCGTCTGAGAAGAAAAGAATGGGTGAGGTGAAAGTGACCTAGACGGAGGCGGTTGAGGACCATCTGGTCTAGTCTTCGCGGCTGAGCAGACCCTGGCCAAGGTCCAAGGTCTCGTTGGATAGAGTAAAGTTTGTTTGCAGGCTGTTCATTCCATCGCTGTCGCCATCGCGATTTGAAGAACCCGTTGATGATCGGCCTAAGATCCAGATGAGGGAATCCTTCATCCAAGGCATCTAGAATCAGGCCGGCTTTGGCGATGGATCTGCTGCCTCATTTCCTGCAATGTCCACGTGACTCGGTACCCAACAGAACGCGAATCCACGCCGCCCCCTGCTGCATAGACTTTTGAAGGCATTGCAAGAGGTGAGTTACTCTGTCATCCCTGGAGAAGGGACAAGGAATCTGAAAAGATAATTAAGTTTTACCTACGTATGGTATCTAAAGCCATATCGACGGCTTTAGCCTCAGCCGTAAAGATATAGGATATCGGGTTTAGGCCACGACATGTATTCCCCAGGACAGAGATGAGCCGGCGCCTATGGCTTTCTCGTCTTTAGATCCGTCTGTGAACAAATGCTCATTGGAGAGACTTAGCTGGTTTATCAATTATAAAAAATCAAATTTGAACCCTACATTTACGAAACAATTCATAGGCTTCGTCATAGACACACATTCTCAGCCACACAATGAGTCTATTCTCGTCAGGGTGCAAACACAAGGAATTCAAAAGCTTAAAAGAGATATTAAACGCCTTGTAATTAAAGGTAAAGGTTCTGCCAGAACCATCGCTCGTATTTGTGGTCAATGTGTGTCGATGACAAAGGCCATCCTGCCAGCAAAATTATTACTCAGAAATCTCTATCGTTTGCTGGCATCGAGGTCGTCCTGGCACGACGAGTTGTTGATTGACAATTCCTCCTTTAAAGATCTTGAGTGGTGATATGAGTCTCTACAGACTTGGAATGGAAGAGCTTATCCCAAAATTAACCACAAAACACCCACATCCTTCAAATTGCTACAGATGCATCACAAACAGGTTTTGGTGGAACTATTTTAAATACAGACCATTTTACCCAGGGCGTTTGGCCCGCATATATTGGGAGAAGATGTTCCAATTACAGGGAAATTCTGGCAGTGTACATGACATTACACGCCTTCAAAGACATTATCAAGGGGCACACGGTTCAAATTCTGTCCGACAATGTGGGAACAGTATCCTACATAAATTGCATGGGCGGCCCAAGTCGCCAACTTTCCGACATAGCCACAAATATTTGGTCTTTCGCAGTCAAGGACAATATAGACCTGAAATCGAGTTACCTGAAAGGAATTTACAATACAATTGCAGATGGTTTGAGCAGGTACAGCACACTGTACGAATGGACACTTCATCCACAAATTTTCAGTTATCAAAACAAAAAGTGGGGCCCATTGTCCGTAGACAGATTTGCGAGTACATGCAACGCACACATTCCAACTTATAACAGTCTCTGATTAGATCCCTTGACATCAGGGGTAGATGCGCTCAGCCAGCCTTGGACAAGGTCTAACAATTTTATTAACCCTCCCCTTTTAATCATGACTAGCGTTATAGACAAGATGATCGAAGACAAGGCCGTCGCCACAATGATCTGTCCAGCCTGACCAGCCCAAGCTTGGTTTCAAAAACTACTCCGAATATGCGTATGTTCCCATTAAAGTTACCAAAAAGCAAGAAGATTTGCTTCCCTCTAGCCAGTCCAAAACCAGAGCCCCTGCAAAATCTCAATTGGCGTTTATTGGCCTGGAGGGTAGATGGAGGCAGTATCTAAGAGACAGCTTGGGGTGGTCTGATAAGGCTGCGTCTTGTTATCAACATTTTTTTTTGCACCATCTACTTTAATTGCGTACAATAAATATATTGCTATGTTTGAAAAAATGCATTTTCCCATTTCATTAGAGACACATTGGGCTTTGTGCGCTGATTTTTTTTATATGAAAAAGCTGAATGTTCACAAAGACCTGGGTCTATGCTGAATTCCATCCTGGCAGCCTTGGGACACTTGCAGACTTCAATGGATGCCCAAAGAGCTACATCGTCTCAAAGAGGCACTTATAAAAACACACACTAGGGAAGCCAAAGGCCGCACGCCCATTATGCCCATTAAACCACTAATTCGGCTGATCGAGTCATGGGGTGAAAATTCAACCCTATCAATAAAGAAGTTGAGACAAAAGGCAGTGGCATTGATTTGCGCTTTGCGCTATGTGCCGCCCTTCGGACTTAGATCTCCGATTTAAGAGGATGGATCGGTAACAATCATTTTCTTCGGGATAAAAAACGACAAAGATCGAAAGGGTTTTGAGGTCTGGTTACAGGCGTCACAAAATAACTCCTGTGATCCGGTGGAATGTTTAAAAATGTACATTGCTAAGATAATGGGGTTGGTTCCTCACGAAGGACCCGTGTCTATCTCCCTACAAGCCCCTTACCACGGCTTGTCAGCGGCGGTTATATCGTCTCTGCTTAGGACAAACTGGCCGAGGTGGGAATGCAAGACAAATTCACCCTTTGCTCCTTTCGACCCACGGGGCGCCACGGCATCTGTACTTATGGGGAATGATCCTGAAGTCACTCAGCAGATTGGGAGGTGGAAGACTCGAGATGTTTTCTATGATAATTACGTTTACCCTTTCCTTTCTAATAATTTCACTGATACCATCCTCACGGTCGACGCCGACATACGCTAGGCCATAAAATTTTGTTTGAAATGAAAACACTATCAAACCTTTGTTTTGTTCACCAAGATGTTGATGATTATTCCATTACATTTGTCTTCCTCCTTTCTCTTTATTAAGGGCATCATGTTTCCTTATTAAAGTAGCAGAAGGACATCAGCATGACTTAGATTTATTTGTAAATTGTAGTCTGCTGATGACCGGTAATCTTGCCTTGTGCACTGTTTAACCTTTATCATGTTTAGATCGAATATTCTTGAATGATCTATGTTTATTGGCGTTGCTATCATGCTTATTGCTATGTTAATGAACTGCTTGTTATATGTACCTGCCTGCCCAGCACTTGGCGGAAAAAGGGATCATGTTTGTCTATTACAGTTGTAGAAGGACATCAGCATGGCTTAGACTTATTTGTGTAAAGATATCATATCAGGTTTCAAACACAACGGGCCCGATACTGAAAAGTGTGCAGCAGTTGTGTTGATCCAATTGTAAGTAGCTCTTATTTGTTTTAATTGTCTATAACATGGGCGATTATTTCGCATAGGGTCATTGGAGACGGCTGTGTGTCATTCAACCCTACAGACTGAAACACTTATGTCTATAAATTTCACTATTGAGCCCTTGCATTTCCACACGGAGAGCACTCAGTCAGAACCTAATGTCCTCGAAGACTTCTTTGGGACTACTTTGTTCAGATGTAAACATTTTGTCGGTAAGTAGATAATAGGATCTTTCTTTCTGTAGGATACGTCCATTGACACATCCATCCATCCATCCATCCATCCATCCATCCATCCATCCATCCATCCACCCATCCATCCATCAACCCATCCATCCATCCATCCATCCCCATCCATCCATCTATCCATCCATCCATCCATCCATCCGTCCATCCGTCCATCCGTCCATCCATCCATCCATCCATCCATCCGTCCATCCATCCATCCATCCATCCATCCATCCATCCATCCTGTTAACACTACGATCCAAACATCCATACATATATGTGTGGGCTGAAGAACTTGAGCAAGGAACATCATCTTGTCACTAGGATTGATTTATTATCTCTTAATATCATGCTTAATTACCTACGCCATATCAGTAACGCCTGTTGGCGTTAATCAGCAAATGTTTTTTCTTTGAAAAGAGAATGAGAAAATCATTTCAATTAAGCGTGGGCACTAGCTACGTCTCAAAGAGAGAAAGAAAGTGAAAAAAAAAAAAACAAGAAGATAAGAGAAACATATATAAAGAATTATTCAGGAATCGTATTTCTTCCTCCCATTGGGTATAAAATGGGGAGTACAGATTTTTATATATATAATAAGTATATAATGTATATATCAAACAACATTAGCAGTAGTAATATTAATATAGATAATCGCTAGATAATGAAAGCAATAACAAAGATGCAGATAATAATAACAATATTAATACAAGCAGTAGTTAAGAAAACGACGATGAATATGATAAAATAAAAATGGTTGTAGTAATACTAATACTTATGATGTTGATGGTGGTGATGGTAGTTAGAACAGTGATGATTTATTTATTGTCTCACTAGTCTTAGTATCTTTCACATGAAAAGACTCACTTTACAGACATGGTTATACCATACACTCAGTAACACCCATCTATTTATTTCTCATAGTGTGTGGAAACTTTAAGATGAAGATGTTAGTGTGCAGGCTGTACTAAGCATCAGTGGTGTTAAGTCATTTGTGACTGAAAGAATCCATCCATTCATTCATCCATCCATCCATCCATCCATCCATCCATCCATCCATCCATCCATCCATCCATCAATCCATTCACCATCCATTATCGATAGATAAACATGTGAGCACAATAACTATTTCCTCAACACTTTTCAAGGTTATCTGTGGCAGTGGAAAGGAATTTCCGTATTATAAAGATATGGCCAATCTATGCCTAGTCCCATGACAAAAGATAATAAATTCTGCTTGTAGTTGTTAATTGGGGAAATGCTTCCACGTCTGATATAGGCACGTAATTATTGACACTGGATATGAAAGTACAACAAAGCCTAGCAGGAAGAGTAATAACCAGATCTCCAAACTCACGTCGTGAACGTTGCACATTCGAGTCATGTGTGTGTGAGCGTGTGTGTGTGTGTGGGGGGGGGGGAGGGGTACCTGAATATTAGAATCCGCAAAAAGGTTTTTCAAAATCTCCTGCCTTCATGGACAGAGGAAACCTGACGACTAGCCCTCTCGGATAAAGGTCACTATATTTCGGAGGTTCGGAGCTACACATATTAAAGAACCTTGTTAGTTCAACCTTGCCTCATCTTGCCAGTTCTTATGTATGGATGTGAGGCATGGAAGAGGAGGACAAGCTCAAGGCAGCTGAGATGTGGCTATAAAGGCAACTCCTGAGTATCCGTTGGCAAGACAAAATAACCAATGAAAGTGTCTTGCTTGAACTGGGTATAGAAAGGAGTCTGATGAACGAAATAAACAAAAGAAGGCTCAGATACATCGGTCATGCCATCAGAAGTCAGAAAACGGACCTTATGTCTACAGCACTGACGGGCAGAGTGGAGGGCTGCAGGAAAATAGGAAGACCGGCAATGTCACTGATGGACAACGTCACGACAATCACTGAGCTGTCCCTGAGGTCGTCCACAGAAGTTGAGACCGAGAGGGCTGGAGGTTGTGGTATCCATTTGAGGAGCAACCATCGAACACGGTGTTGCCGACGAGCTGACGAGCTGAGCTGTCAGTTCAAAGTCGGATGAAGATTAGGCAGAGACGCCGCTGACTCGGCCAAATTTTGAAATTTCAAATTTTCTATCCACAAAAATTCTTTTCACGCAAAGCAGGACAGACCCTAAAAATTAGATAATCCTACTTTCTTATGGTTCAATGGTTACACAAGTAAAGGAAGGTTAGCAACGTGGAGCTGAAGCCGAGAAAGGACTTGTAATTGGCTCTAAATTTGGCTGCCACAGAATCGTCCCAACGTTGTCTTGATTTGTTTCTGGCTATCCAGTGACCTTTTTCAGTGTTGCACAGCCCCGTGGGTGATCGATTCGGAGGTATCTGCATGAGGGGATCAAACCAAAAAGGAAGAGACATAATAGATATACTTGTTTATCTAAATAGCACAGAAATACTGCATAGCATTGTTGATCTAGAGAGCTAACGAATAATGCATGGTACGAATAAGAGTTGAATATGTCATGATAATAATACAAAACATTTTATTCCCGTAGAATGTACGAGCCTGATGCGCATTACAATCCATTTTTTTCCCGACAGATTCGATAGAAACAGTGTTTTCGCGGTTTCCTGGGAAACATAAACGGCCACTGCCTAGTCTAACAATATCATTCACTCTTTGTAGCCCAGTATCCGTTTTATCTGACTCTAGGCAAGTGTGCAAATTGTCTTTGCCAAGGACAAAATAACGGGACCAGTCAACATTCAAATACAGAACTTTTTAGATCTCAAGTCCAACGACCCAACCGCAAGGTCTCCGACACCATATAAAAAACAATCAATTACTCCAGCTGCTCTCATTGTCAACAGCGCTATCGTAGTCCACACGATAACACAGGGGAAACAAAATCCACGGCCAATATAAACCTTTTAACCGTTTACATTATAGCGCAAATGGTAAACTTGACACAGACTAACTAACATTCAAACCCATCCATCCATCCATCCGTCACCCCACCCCCCCCCCCCTCGGAAAAAAAGCAACATCTCAACTGCAGCTAAGTTTCCAATCGGCAAATGATATATTATCCCGTTCTTTCCATTTTTAAATTATGATAAATATGGACGTAAAATAAGATTGTTATTTCTATTGTGATTAGAAGCCAATTTAGTTTTACATTATAATACAGTTATGATAGATGTCTCGCTGACCTAAAGCCTACGAGCCAATATCTTTTGTGTCACTGTACCAGGTCAACTGCTATACTAATTAGCTTATTATTTCATCACTGAATGTTTTTTTTTAAACTGATGTTAGGAGATCTTTCTTAAATAATCTTAAATTTTTCAAAGGTTAAAGGATGGCATGCAAAGGAAAAAGTTATTAAGTTTACTTAGTTATTCACATTTATGGTGGAATTTCATTTTAATCTTTTAAAAAATACAAAACACAAGAAAAACAGGAGACTATTAATTTTCTTTTACAGATGTAGAGGATAGATGTATTCATCCTAGCCCACTCACACACATTAAGAATTTTCTTTTTTGGTATGAAACCTTTTTATTTTTCTCTGACATTTCTGCCTTCCAGTATCGCTGTTGAATGAATTAACTTTCTGAGTTTTGATGATAGGTCTCTGACGATACTGCTTTAGGATAGGGCTACGCAGGCACTCTAGGAGATGCCATCCCCAATCCTAGCCTACACCCTCGTCTCTCGAGACGAACGGATGCCGACGACGACGATTAAGGCTGAATGGATCCTTTACACATATGAATGGATCAGTTATACCCCATGCACGAAACATTACTCTGACAAACACTCCTCTCTTATACCTTTTTATTGTCAACAACAACAACAACAACAACAACAACAACAACAACAACAACAACAACAACAACAACAACAACAACAGCAGCAGCAGCAACAACAGCAATAACAACAACAACAATGAACCCAACGACAACAACCACAGTGTTGGCACTATCGTATTAAAATCATTATCTCGCTAATCAAGTATTTTCGTAGTAGCACGAACGTTTTTTTTTCCCTTGCTCTGTTGCTTTTCTCATCTACTCCAACTGATGTTAATAAGCTAAGAGAGAGAGAGAGAAAAAAAAAGTGGCATC
This sequence comes from Peronia verruculata, assembly GCA_038406235.1. Lineage (NCBI taxonomy): Eukaryota > Metazoa > Mollusca > Gastropoda > Systellommatophora > Onchidiidae > Peronia > Peronia verruculata. The sequence goes on along the minus strand of JBCAUA010000825.1, from coordinate 4,248 downwards.
CATTTAAGGAATTTTAATAATCCAGTGTTGGAACCCATAAGCCAACGACTGGAACTGCCTTTATCAAAGGGACAATTCCCATAAAGCAAATCACCTATATAGCTGCCTGCTGGTGCAAGAATCTTGCTGCGAATCAGCACAGTTTCAGCTACACTGCTCCTGCTTATAAGAGGCTTTTGTGCAATACTGCGCCATGATTTACAGTTTCTGATGTAGAATTCGTCCACTTTGACTCTCTGAGAATATAAGAAAGCTGAATTCCATTATTTTAAGCCAAGGATGTTAATTAAATATCAGTGCATGTTCATTGTCTATCTGCATGATACTTCCTTGTTGTCAGGCACGAAAGATTTACATTTTCTGCAACTTTTTTTGTCTCACCATCCACAATAATAAATTTAAGCCTTTCTTTTTCGAGTCTCTGACTTTAATTTTTAGACTTTCTGTCTTCTTTAAAGTTAATAGCCTCACCAGCCATCAAGATTGTTCCCCATATTTTATTATTTTGCAAAATAGTGTGCTCAGATTTCATGTGTGCCCAGCAGTTTTAATGGTCTGCTAAAATTCTTGCTTACATCTAGAAGTCAAAGAGTTTCATAGAAAATATGTCGGAAAAAAGGTCATTGTCCCCCATCAAAGAATTGAACAGAAAATATGAAGAACAAAGCCATTTTTGCCGTCAAAATATACGGACTTCGTATTAAAGTTAATTCAGCACACGCCCTCAGGATTATGAATGTGTGAACCTGTAAAATTATTATGCTATCACAAAGAGCCTGGTTTGGATGTCCGAAAGTGTCTTTTAATGATGGTTTTAGATGTCTTTGAGTGGAAATCAAGGCATGCGGAAGAAACGATGCATGCTGATTTGTGCAGGAACTCAATACCCTTGAACGCCATTTTATTTTGCCTGAGTCCATCAAACCAGAGATGGTCGAGAAACAAAATCGATAGGTCGCAGCTCAGTGCACTGTTTAATGTATCCTTGTTGACGCCAGCTTTGTAAATGGCCAAGCAGATTACAACAGCCACCAATCGAACGTTTTCAAAGGCATTTCCAGTACCGCACTGAACAACAACAACAACAACAACCCCCCCCCCCCCTCACTATGCAAGTGGAAAATGGGGTACTGGCAAGCGAAATCATGACTTCCTCTACTTTTACGCTCAGCAGTATATAATGATGATGAAATCAAGTGCGAAAAAGCATGCATGAAATCAAGCTGCATCACAAGTTCCTTTCAAACAGGAGGGAGAAGAAGAGGAAAAAAGAGGGAGGGAGGAACTGAGGACAAAAGGGAGGATGGAAGAAGCAAAAGAAAACAGGAAGAAGGACGAGAAAGAGAGAAGAAAGGAGGGAAGTGAGAAGAAGAATGAGATTAAGGGAAAAAGAAATCTACATCAACAAAAACAAAACAAAAGTGGGAAACTCACCAATGTCACCAAAATAATATCAAAGGGCCGCTTAAAAAGGAAGAGTGGCATACTGTCAACTCCCCCCCCCCCTCGCTTTCAATCTTCCACCTACACCGGTCTCCCACAATCCCTCCGATCGTTTTCTCTGGTTAACCAAGGAAACAAACTAATATGATAAGCTTCAGAGGTTGCAATCCATTGAACAATATTTCAAACAATGCGATAAACAACTGCATTCCATTCTCTGTTTCTCAACTCAAACTGCAAAACTCTTACAAAATATAAATAACCAATAAACATCACGTACAGAGACGCAGTACTTAGGACATGGTTTTAGTTGCTGCAGTTATAACGTTTAGTCCGATTCAAGCCTTGCGCCCTCTCACCTTGAAAAAGTCAATTCATTGATACAAAAGGACGAAATCCATAATATACCTTTCTTTGTAGAGATGTAAGGCAACTTAATGGTATTTAGAGAATCTTCCTGGCCACTCTAAAATTGGAGCTGTTGAGGACCAGATAAAATTCAGCAGTATACAAAACTTTGGAAAGAGCATACATTCCAACTTTTCACTTGACCTTCATTTTTCTCTTGTTCAGATGTTAGAACTGTCCAACGAATGGCCACTTTTAGACTCGCTCTAGACTTTTAACTTGGTGGCTCAAAAAACAATAATAATAAACAAGATAATAATAATAATAATAAGAAGAAGAAGAAGAAGAAGAAGAAGAAATATAATAGTAATAATAATAAAATAATAACAAAAGTAATAATAACAGCAATAATAATAATTATGATGATGGCTGTTTCTTCGCTTGAGAAGATCATATGGAAGAGGTTGAAGTTGAACCATGACGACATGCTTCCAGATGACTGCACAAGACAATTCTGGACTTGCAGACTCTGAAGAAATTTGGGCACTTGAAGTTTTGGTTGTTGGTTGCAAATTGGCTGGAAGATTCTTTTCGCCGCGGACGCTCTTCTCGCAGATCAGATTTTCTGGACTCCTCAAAGCTGTTTGCTGCGGGTTCGATGGTTGTTCTCCAGTCCAGTCCTCCGCCAGCTGTTCCCATTCTCTGAGGTCGATGCCAGCCTGTGCGTGTTGGCGCTTCAGTTAGTCCTTTGAGAGGGACCCCGAGGTCATGCTTGCCTTGGCGAATCTTACCGTAGAAAAGGGTTTTCGGTATCCTGATGTCTACCATACGTGAGCTGTGTCCCGCCCATCTGAGCGGTCCGGCCATGTGCTTGTTATGTTAGCTCTGTCACAGACTATTTCGATAGTGACGTAGTCCTGCCATTTGATGTCCATGGTTATGCGGAGACATCTCTGGTGGAGCCGCTCAAGGGACTTCTGTTGTCTCTTGTGCATGACCTAGGTTTCTGAAACATAGAGAAGAGTAGTGAAGAGCACTGCCCTGTATACCGTATTTCATAATAATAACCTGATAATACTAATAATAATTATGACAACTATATGATAATAATGTAAATGGTAAGAATAATGAAGATAAAAACAACATTAAAGCCGGGAGAGTTGGTGTGGGATTGTCATATTGGTGAGAAACTGAGTCCGAAAACAAAATTAAAAAAAAAAAAAAAGGATTTCTGAAGGTAAAAATGTCCTTGCTTTGCCTACAATCAATTCACAGAATTTATTCTCAAGGCATAATAAGCTGCATTGTCTTCAATCCCATTGACCGTCTGTCTTCTGCCTACGAATGTGGTACTCGGTGAAAAATAAAATTTTCTTTTCTTTAATGGCAGACAGCCCGCGCATTCTCTAATAAACTATAGAGAAGATCTACAGTGATGCCTTGACATGTCCGCCTTTTGAGTTAACGAAGATATGAAATGAACTGTACTCTTTTTCACACGGTTATAATTAAGACTTACTAGTAATGCCTTCTATTATCTAGCATGCCTTGTTCCGTCTCTCCCCACCCCTTCCCCCTCCCTCCCTCTTCCTCCTTCCCATACTATGAAGTCAGAACAGAGAAACATAGCAGTTTATTTGATACTGCCATAAACAAGTCACATACCATTCTCAACCTAAGTTTTTGTCCTCTTGACATTCACAAAGATCAGATTAACTTCTATCCTCCGCAGGCATTTGTTTTACAAGAAAGAAAGAAACAGAACAAGACGTGTGCCAGACAGTAGACGTATGGAAAGGATGTTCCAAATCACGTACTCCTTGAGAGATGCAGAGATGTTATTACACTGCGACACTTCTAAGGAGATTAATCACATCGGAGAAGACATATTCAAAGACAGTGAAAGATGATAGGAACACTGGGAATGGACAATAGAGATATATAGACAGATATAATGTAATAAAATGATTATTTTCCAGCGAAAAATCGTAGTTTCTGTGTGCAATTTCTTTGGAACGGGAGGGTGAAATTTAAGATGACGATTATTAAGATCGTTGTGGATTATTACACATACTAACAAAATGAAATTTAAAAAACATTATATCACTTAATACACACACACACTCACGCACGCACGCACGCACGCACACACGCACGCACGCACGCACGCACGCACGCACGCACGCACGCACGCACGCACACATACACATATCTGTCTGTCTGTCTGCCTGTCTATATCTATATCTATAATCTATATCTATACTCTATATCATTATCTATATCACTATATCTATCTATATATATATATATATATTTATATCTATACATATATACATATAAATATTTTATATCTTTTAATATATCTATATCTATATATATTATAGATAGATAGATAGATAGATAGATAGATAGATAGGTAGGTAGGTAGGTAGGTAGGTAGGTAGGTAGGTAGGTAGG
>JBCAUA010000814.1:0-13619 GCA_038406235.1 Peronia verruculata | reverse complement strand
GACTGGCAGAAAACGGTCAACTGCTCCATCGTTCCCTCTACGACGGCAACGTCATGAGATCAATCAATCAATCAATATTTTTGTGTCTTTGTTCCAGTGTTTCTTTCTCTCTCCATCACAGAAAATAAATGTAAATGAAGAAACTGATACATGAGTTGTGTGGGTTTCAAACTTTGAGCAGAGGGTCGCCAGTGCAAAAATGCTGGAAAACACTCATTTAGATTTACAGTTGAAAACCTGGCATGTAAGAAAGAGCATCAATTGTTTTGGAAAAGTACTAGGTAAAATGGTATGCTAAAGACTGTGCTAAAGTTGATAGCATACATTTTTTAAACATCTATAAAACTCTAAAAGCCTTGAAGCATGTTGCTGTGACGTCAAATGGAGCTGGAGGTATGGGTGATTTTTCCCAGTTTCTCCTTAGTGTAGGAGGCTGGAGGCATCAGGCTCAGGCAGGGTGACAGACTGAAATAACTGCAAGAAAGAGATAAGAATAATATTGTACAGAACTTTTATTAGCTGCAAGATGATACAACATATTATCAACAATACATGTAACTGTTGAGGCTTTTCTTTTTTTTTTTTTCATTCACTACAGAATAATTCTGTGAAAAGAGCAGCTCTTGCTACTTAGTATTTGGTAAACTTACCTTGTAAAAACTGCACTTTGTGAAATCTTTGAGAAATATGATAATATACATTTTATGTCATCTTCCATATTTAAAATACAACCTTCTGCCTTACAATTTGAATAAGGGGAAGAGATTTTAAATTCTGTGATGTTAACTGAAGTTTTGAGGTCTTGTAATACATGTAGCTCTTCAGACCTAGTCTTACAATTTCTCAATAAAATCATAAAATGACTGGTAAGAAATAGAAATGCTCACAAGAAATTAAAGAAACATTACTTAGATTTCATTAGGTCTTTATATGAAATTTGTAAAAAAAAAAAAAAAAGTGCAAAAACTAGTGTTAACCAAGTCAATTGTCCTTAATCTTTTTAAAACTGTGCAAGGGTAATTTGTCCCTGGTGCAATTAATTCTGAAAAATATGAATGATATGCCAGCCTAGCCTTGTAGCAGGAATTTTGATCTGACTGTAAACTTATGTAAACTTGACATTAATAAAGGAATGGATACACATTTTCCATTGCATCTATATCTAATTTGTTTTCAGTTGTGACTTTTCTGCAGCACTACAAACACGACTGTACATACATGTATTATCTTTAAAAGTATAAATATTAGAGTACCTATAGTTAATGAAAAAAAAGGGGCACATCATTACCAGGCTGAGGCCATTTTTATGTTACCAAAATGATCAGAGTATACATGAGTATGCTCTGCAACAGAAGAAACAATATTTCTTTCACATCCTCATATAAGATTCTTACACAATTTGTCAAGATTCCTTTTCTTTGGCTCGAGAAATTTCAGCTTATTGTTACATTTGTATCATGTTCTTGCCATCTCCTTCAGTCAAGCTGGTCTAGGATTAACCCTCTTGTGTTCAACCCGGTTGATACAGTTTCTCCGCTGTAGGTCTAACCCGGCCAAACCTGGCCACCAGTCCGATAGTTGTCATTTGTTCAACCCAGCCAAATCTGGCCAGCTATACTCCTCTATGCTTATCATAAACTTCACATCACAAAGGCCATGTTTCCGTATTATATTTACTTTCTTTGTCATCTAGAGACCATATCTGAGGGGCGCAATGGCTCTGTTGCATGGTGTCTGCTCATGGAGAAAACAGGTTGGGATTGACTCGTGGGCCCTGCAAGGGGGATGAAGGACATGAAGATCAAAAACCTGCATTTTCTTTGTGACTAAACGGTCCCCTGGCTTCCTGTAGTAGCGAAGCCCAACATCTAGCCTTCTCAGATAAGGGCGAATATATTTCGGAGGTCCCGTGTGTATGTTATGCACGTTAAAGAACCCTTGGCAATTCAAAATCGATGGAAGAGTAGGCTGAGTGCACTGTCTGGGCAGAATTCCAAATTTCTACCCACAAAATTTCTCAGCAAAAATTGGCAACTTCCAAAAACGCTGTGATAATCCTACTTTCTTACGACTGAAAGACTTAAAAAAAAAAAAATTATACCTGCGTGGTTTCGCGCAGGTTTCGAACGCATTCACTGTGTTGCAATGCGATTCAAAGCACGCTTCGTCATCCCCTTATAACTCTCTTTGAAAACCGATATCTCATATCGGCCTGCCCCTACTCATGCAATGATCGATTTTAATAATAGTGACACAGAATTTAATGCTCAGTCTAAATCTGAAGTTGATTTTGATGAAGAGAATGAGGTAGATCTATGAGATCTATAAGACAAGACGTAAGTCGACTAAGCATAGTCTAAGATGGAATAAGTGAAGGTAAGCATGAGAAAGAAAATCTCAGTGATAGATGTAGACTATCAAAGCATTGTCTTGTATGTCTAATTTTGGGAATTAACTGGATTCTTCATTTGTTTTCTATGTTTAATTTAGATCTGATGGTAGTATCCTGCAAAAATGATGACATATTAGAACTAGGTCTAGATCTAGTTGTTTGATCCTTATGTTTAAATTTGCCTGAGCTCAATGAAAGCTATCTGATATGTTTGGGATTTCTCTCTTGGATTTTGATTAAAAACAAAATGGTAAGTTGGGCTTTCATTATCATTAGTCTATTACACTTGTCTCCACTGCTTACACCTTCCTGTCTTCCTTTAAACTTTTGTTTTTCGGAACTTCTTCTGAAGTGATTCTGAAAGTAAACTTGACCTCCTATCAGAAGTATGGCACAAAACCACCTAATAGCTATAGACAAATACATTGAATCAATATAGTATTAACGTTTTTAACTCAGATGCAAATTTTCATGTCTCTAGATTGATATTTCAGTATTTCATAAGCAATTTTGCAAAGCTACCACAGCTGACTGCAGATAGGTCAAAACAATGTAAACAAGCCAGGTCAGTTCAGGCTGCCGGAAATGGTACACAGGGACTGTAATGGACGACCAGTAGTATGAACACTAGAGGGTTAAGCTGCTTTGATCAGCAAGTTTTAGATATAATCACCGCATTTTGTTGTCATTTTCCATTAGCCTACTTTGAATCTGTTATGATACATCATGATCAAGCCAATCTAGATCATGATTCTGACGGTGTACTCCCTCTCTCCATTGATATCTAGCTTTATTTTAAGTTTCCTATAATTATTATTTTTTAAAAACTACATGAACTACTCTACAATGTTCATTTAAATATGTATATGTTCAATGGGCAGCACTAAATGCTAGAATTGGAATCAAAGCAAAATCAACAAGCTGACTGACACTTCTGACATTGACTTACCTTTAAATGATGCCAAGATCTTTTCATATGTTACAGGTGTCTAATTCATGGCCTTCACAACCTCTAATCATCGGGAAGCGATGAAATGACACAAAAGAGTCTTCCATGACTGCTCGCTTATAGTTTAAACAGCAAACGCAACAGTGTTTCCCCATGGTCAGCAGTAACTAAGTTTAAACAATCCCAATGGATGACAAATGTCCCAGTGCTCGGTTTGTCAAAAAGTTGCCAAGGGAGGTCACTCCCACTGCACTCATTTGTGAAAAGCTCTGTACTTATTTTTGTGTAACTATTACTATTATGGAGAACTGTGAAAATATCAATCAAAATTGACACAACAATTACAGATGACTGCTTATTCCTTAAAATCAGCTTATTTTATCACATGAAATGAATCATAAGTTTGAAATCTGATGGACTAGGGTCAGCATTTATTGTATTTTCTGTCATAAATTTAAAATGATTAAAATTACTTTATGAGAATGTCATCATGGCAACAGGTTCAATAGCTTCTCATAGGATAAAAAGATGCAAACAATAACTGATGAAGTTAAAAAACACTATGCACCTGCTGCTCCTAGGTTTTTCAAAAACCATTTGATGTAGGGACCTGGCATACCAGCAAGAGCATTGAAGCATAAGCTGACATCCTCAACAATGACTGGTGCCTTGAAATGTTCAGCTGCAAGTTTGCATTTTGCCAAGGCAATCTCCTCTGGCTCACCTTGATATTCTGGCAGATCAACATCCTGACAGTCAATCTGCAGAAAAAAAAAAAAAAATGTAAGCAACCATATTTTACACATAAAAGAGTTGTAAATAAATAAAAAAAAAAACAAACAATGGAAAATGACACTTGAATTCTACTTGTTGAACAATTCATGTCATAAAAATAACAATTTAAAAAAAAAAGAGTCTATTTTGCAAACGTGTCTATCTCTAATCATGTTCTAATTATCTTGATTTAGATGAAGCAGAATAAATTAATGTATCCTTTAAAATTATGCTCTGATTCAAAATTTATGTAACTTGATGTAAAATTACAGTGTCACTCTGATATTACAAAATCAATATTGCGAAATTTTGGTAATAAAGAAAAGAATATATGCAATTCTTTCTTCTTTCTTCTAATAAAATCTCAGAATTTGAAAAATGTCAATCCTCCCGATCTTGGTTATAAAGAAACAATTTTCCCAGGAGTGACGAGTAAAACCACACGTTGCGGCGTGCCACAGTTCGATCACTCCTAACGATGCTTGCCAGCTCTGATCACACACTGATGGTTAAAGGTGAGACAACATTTGCTTGAATAATAATCTTACGCAATAGACTAGGCCCAGGTAAAACAATTGAATGTCTTATGAGGGACCTGGTATAAATCAAGCTTTGGATCTACCAAGAAAAGGACATCCATTTACACAGATGTTTTAAAATTAAGATTTTCAAAAAGATTGCGGTGATTCTAAGTTTTTAATAGGAAAAGTTAGTGCTTGCTATGAAGAAAAAAAATAAAAAAAGATTGAAAAAAAAATGGGATGATGGCAGAAGAAAAATGCAGTACTTATGCCACACAGAGTTCAATCCTTAAAAATTTTATAGCTCATGTAATAGGCCTTCAAACAGAATGATGATGTTTCTTAACAACCTAGGATCGCCTTTTTTCTTTCCCAACTGAAAAATCTATGTCACATGTACATGAACCGTTTACAAGCATACCTTATTTTTGTATTCAGGACCTAAAATATTCAGAAGCTCTTTCAGCTTATTTTTGTTTCCTGTGCACAAAATTATTGGGCGTGCCATTCTCATAGGTTACTCAAGAATTCTGAAATTCAGAGAAAACAAAGTTTTAAGCAAACATAATTTGAGTTTTTGAAAACAATAGAAATCAGTATTTTTATAATCTGACTTCAATGCATCAAAAACAGAAGAACACAAAGAATTACCAAGCTCAAAAGTTTGGGGGTAACAGCTTAAAAATATATGCATTTAGATTTTAAAAAAAAACCCACTGGCATAAAAACATAATCATGTTGTTCGAGATAAATTTCTCATGCACTGGTGATGACAGAAATTCCTTTTTGTCAATGCGACCAAAGAATGTATGCACAATTGGTAAGTTTGGCAGAATGATATAGATCTATATATTTTACACATGTATGTCATATTGTCGTCTCATCCTTTTTCAATATAATAGATAGAATCAGGGGGGGGATAGGGCAAATGATTGGCTTTGAGGAAATTGATGTTACAATTTACGGGCTGTCTGTGTTTAGTCTAACATATTTCTGAACAGTTAGTTAGGTCTTTATTATGCAGCCCCTACCAAGATTTACCACCAGCATTAAACATGCAGCAGTATGGACTGGATAGTCTATCACTATCAACTACATATGTAGATCTATCTAGATCTAGTCGATATCTAAATCTAATTTTCTTGATCTAGACCGAGATCTAGATCTAATCATATCACACTGGGGAGAAAATCAGGTTCCTGAATTTTATTAGTGTTCACTGAGTGTCTACTAAGAGAAAGGTTTGTGATATCAGTTACGATATATAGATCTAGATCTAGAGTCTAGCTCTTACATTCCCTAAGCCCTGAGTCTGGGCGATTTTTTTTTTTTTCTTTGATTCACTGAAAAGAAAACGGCTATTGAATTTCCCACCACAATCATATCTGGCGGGGTACGGACAATTTTATAGAAATAATTCTAGATCTAGATCTAGATGACTATCTTGTTATAAAGCTAGCACGCTTAGTGCCAACAGTATATCAGAGATATACTCATCAAAACAACCACAAAAAGTTTGCAATGTCTACTGCTGCGCTGCCTACTTCGCCAAAGCCCGCTAGAATCAACCTTTCAGTTCGCGTCATGCATTTTGTTTTGTTACGTTTCAGACTCATAAGTAACCTAGGTTATTGTTTTAATCTTGTCCAGTTGGCAACTTTGTATTAGAATCAAATCATCGACCAAAAATGTGAACTAAACCATTAGAAGCCGAGTATATTTTATGAAGTCTGTTGAATGGTGTAAAAATTTACATCAAGATTTTAAGTGGATGAGAAAAACTACATGCTTTTCTTAAGGTTGACAGATGCTTAATCAATTCAACAAAATATATGAATAAAATTTTGACAACAAAAGTGGAAATCTGACTATTTGCCTAGTCGTGTAACTTCCGGTTGGACGGAATGGACTAAAAGACAATAATGAGGAATGAAAATCTGGATTGTGTACGAAATATTTATCGATATTACAGATAACTCATCTTTGAAGCAAAATGTCAAGACACAGAATAGTTCGGTCTATGAACTATGAAGATGGTATGAAAGACTAAATCTAGATCTAGATCTAGATTCTAGCTCAACGCCTCTTGATTTTGTTCGTCAGTCAATCTCGAGATCTAGACTTTATGTTGAAAGACAGTAAAGAGTATGCCAGGAACTTTTCCTACTTTTTCATGTAGAGAGATTGACATCCCTGCTAGATCTAGATTTATTAAGTTCTAAGATACTATGCTGTGTTCTCTAGAGATCTAAACTAGATCCAGGCACCTGGTAAATATACAACATAGTTGGTTAGTTAATCAGCTATGACTAGACTATGGCATACTTGTATTACTTGTAATTTGTATGTTATAGCAGAAAAATGATACTGTCTGCCAGTTTACCGAGCACACACTAGGGGGGAAGTTGTGCGTAGGCTATATATGAAGACCGGCGATTGTCAAGATTTCCGCGTTAAATTCCGATACTAGTTTATGTAGCGAAAGCTGGCGCTTTTTCATTTGTTACCCCAGGTTCAGTTTGTATGTACCAAATAATAGAACAATTCCGCTGGCTTAACCTGCTGGGACCCTCGACCAGCCCAAGTCCACCCTAATGCTAACATATAGGTCCGATGAGCAGGTGACGGTCCTCCCTAACGCTAATGTATATGAGACCCTCGACCAGTCGGAATTTAACGCGGAAATCTTGACAATCGCCTGAAGACCTAGTCTAGATCTAGTTCTGGGTTTGTATTATTATAGATTTTGTTTTGATTGTGCTCGTTGATTAAAAAAGATGGACAAGTTAAAAAAAGTTAATAAATAATTTTCCATCAACCCAAAAAACATTAGGCAGGCAAAAGGAATAGTTTGATTGGCAATAAGATCCACATATACTGTCGTACACTGCACAGACCTGTAGTAAGCAAATTCAGAATTTGGTAGCACAGTATTTGTGTACCTTTTGAAATAAATGCAGTTATTCAACAGTATTTTCTCTAGCTTCAAAAGAAAGTAAGGAATTGAAACTTGTTTCAGTAAAATTATATTACATCATTAATATTACAATAAAAGGCATGGTTAGCTTACACCATCAATTCATTGTTTGTTGTCACTGGTGGAGCCAGTTTTGAAGGTATTTCATACAACTGGTTGCAATTTTTGTTGCAGAATTCTATGATGAGGATGAAGATTTGTACTCGAGATCTGTGGAAGACAACTACTGTATTTCCCCATCTACTGGTAAAGGACATAATTTGAAAGTTAATGGTTATGACATACTTGTTGCAGAGAAATTAAACTGCTCTGTTTGTTAACTGAGCACACAATTAGAAAAACTTGATAAAAAACATTTATCTGTCCAGAATATTTTTAAAGAGAAAAAATTTATATGAATTTTTGTTTTTGTTTTTTGGGCAATGACACATTTATGTCTTCATAACAGGGAAAAAAAAATGTTCTCTTTGCTGGTAAGTGATGTTTCATGATGGTATACAATGATTAGAAATTATTTTATTTAGAGCAAGCTTTGTACTGTAGACCTATATTAGTAATGATAATCATATTGATAGGTAGCCACTAGTATTTGTTCTGTTCTTTACATTCCATACATGAAAAATGCATAGGTTTTTAAGGCAGTGACAGATTATTATAAACTATTATTTCTAGTGAAGAAAGTAAAGTTCTATTTTTTATATAGATACAATAGATATAATGCAGGTTTGTTTCTTTACAGCTGCACAGTTCACATGGAATAGAGAAAAGAATGTCAACTTTGCAGCATACATGGGAGAAGAGCAAGTGATTAATGAAGAAGAAGAAGAGGATACAGAGGAGGAAGGTTCCATATCTCGCCATGACAGTGAAAGTGCCAATTTGGCTCGATTACAGCTATCAGATGTGGAACAAGGTTATCCTCCATTCAGCTGTCCTTTTTATTTTTTTTTATTACAGTGGAACTCTGTGGCGAAATCTTGGCTATAAAGAAAAGAATCTGCAGTCCCGTTTTATTTCCATATTCTTTCCTCTAGTTGAATTTGGAATTTGCGAAACACCAATCCTCCCGATCTCGCTTATAGAGAAATATTTTCCTTGAAAGTGACCAATAAAACCACGTGGTGGTGTGCTGAAGATGGTTATGCAAAGTACTGCATGCACTACCAGCTTTTCATTTTGCTCAACCATTCTTTACAATGTCCGCCTGTGCTGATTACAATTTACATACTATGGCTAAAGGCGAGACAACGTATGTGTGATACTTATGCAAATAGGCCAGGGCCCAGATAAGTCAGCCTGGGATGGGGATGATGTTTCTTTGTCCACACAGGTGAAATTAAAGTGGTTTGGGCAGGGCGTGTCTGGTGGGGAAGAGGAAGAGTAATCATTAAGGTGTTAAGGAATGTTCTGCTAAATCGTAGCACACGAAGACAAAGGTCTGGGATGAATAAAACCACGTGGCGGCATGCCAGCGTTTTGTTTGTTCATCCATTCCTAATAGTGCCCACCATCTCTGATTACACACCAATGGTTAAGTGTGACAATGTTTGCATGATACTAATTCAATAGCCTAGGCCCAGGTAAAACCGGGGGTAGGAACAGTGTATATTTGTTCATGCAGGTGAAATCAAAGTGGTTTGGGCAGGACATGTGGGGTAGCTGAGGTGTAATCTTTACCATTTTAAGGAACGTTGTGTGATATTGTAGATCTAGATCTATCACATGCAGACAATGGTCTTGGAGTGGCCATTATGATCAATTAAATTGTGTTTATTGCTGCACACTGCAGTACATTATTCTAACTTTCACCGCAGAGTAAAATGTATCGTTCAGTGGCCTATCAGTTTTAATAGTAGGCCTACATTTTCTAAAAAAAAAAAGTGTTAATCTTAAACATTTTTCTATGCAAAACCCATGCACAGGCTTTGTAAGGGGCTGCTTATCAGGGGAAATAATCAGTAGTAAAGATGTGTCAATGTATGGGTTGTCCCCATTGTTTTATTATCTCTTTTGGATATAACCCAAGAACTGCGAACCACGGATTTATACGACAGATAAAGCGGATCCCTGCATGCGATATCCGTGTTTATTCATGGGGGCTCTTCGTTGCTCTGTGATATTTCTCACCATGTCACTCAGGTTTATCAAATTATTTCCATAATAAGTATGCGCAGCTCCATGGATACTCCTTCACAAGGTAAACGGAACTTGACCTAATAGAACAGAGAGAAATTCCATGCCCGAAAATGAAATCCTCTTGAACGGAAAAGAAGCACAGAAATCAAAGGCCACCTGGCCCACTCAGGTCCTCTCAAGTGGTCCAAAACTACTATCAAAAGAAATTGTATGATAATGCGAGAGAGTGTCAAATACATGCAGTCTCATTGTTTATACCATGGTGAATAATAACGCAGACTCCACTGACCACTTGACCCACTCAGCAAGTTTCACAATAACCAGTGATCAAACTGTTGAGGGTACAAGTGAGCTATAATTGCTATGAATGAAAGCTAAAGTGGCCTATGTATCTATTAGTCTATATATAAGACAGCTCTCTTGTGCTCTGACTCTGTACCATCATTAGATCACTTGTATAGATTTCTTTGTAGTCACTGTGGCCCTGTCAACATCCGCTGGTTTTGATCTAATATGAGTACTCCTAAGTCCATGTGGTCACAGGGATGATAGCTTGCACTTTACACTGAGATTCCATAATGTAAATGTAAATACACCCCTATGTGAAGTGGTTTCGTCCAAGCAGTTGCATCAGGTTATGAACAAATCTGTCATGGGAATGGTCTGTGAGACGAAGGGTGATAAAATTGGCACCCATATGAAGTTGACATGTCTTTGTAAACATAGTCCCTTCTCCTACCATTGGCTCATTGCAAATATTATTACATATGAAGACATGGTGGAGTTAGTAGAGGGATTAGAGAAAGACAATGGTCAGCAAGGTGGTCAAACTGGGCCTGCATCGTGTCACTCCAAAGGCAGAGTCTCTATAGTCAGAACAAATACCCTGAGGCTAAGTACTAGCCCCGAGATCCAGATTGACAAGCCTGGCAAGGCGTGCCGCAGGACGTTGTAGCCCAGAGGCTGGGTCGCAGTTCTAGAGTTAAGAAACTCTGATATTAAAAAATAAAAATCCCGGTCCCTTCAATTTCTTAATAATTTGAGTTCCACAGTAGTTGCAATCATAACTTGACAAATGTGGATGTAATGACATATAGGAGTTTTCTCTTTTAAATGCTTCACCCATGCTCAGTTGCATGCCATTAATTATAGCACCATTTTCAAAATATTTATTTTTTCAAACTTTTCATACTTGTGAACTTTGATTTTATGGGAAAAATAGAATTTTATAACATACTGTAGGAAAACTGTTGATCTATGTTCATTTGAAAGTTTAGCTGTAAGACATGACTTTTTTAAATGTGATATAGTTGACTTCACACGTCAAACCCTGATGAGTCAAACTTTGGGAGAGTTGATTTTTTTTTTTCACTGAATGAGTCCTGGTCCTTCTTCTCTTCACAAAAAAAAAAAAA
Source organism: Peronia verruculata (assembly GCA_038406235.1). Taxonomy (NCBI): domain Eukaryota; kingdom Metazoa; phylum Mollusca; class Gastropoda; order Systellommatophora; family Onchidiidae; genus Peronia; species Peronia verruculata. The sequence goes on along the minus strand of JBCAUA010000814.1, from coordinate 2,455 downwards.
AAAGAACATCAATTTATCCATTGTCAGTGATGAGTCTATTGTTTTCTCTTGTCCTTGTGCTTATGAAATCAAAGGAAAGGGGCAACGCTTAAGTTAATGTAAGTAATCGTGCTTTGTGGAGCTGTTTTTCTTAATATATTTAAGTCCCTCTCATAATGCAACCATAGGCTGAAAGACAAAGTGATTCACAAAACTGGAAAAACATCCTGTCCCTCAGGCTGTGTAATCAAGGGCCAGCAGCATGTTATCTCATCCTTTTTCATACACATGTCCCCTCCCATCTTGATGTCTCAAACTTGCACCTTATACATACCCTTTCCACTGTAGCAGTGTGATCTAAATTCATGTAAAAGGGTAGGAAATGTTTAGTCAGCTACTGATGGGGAACTCCCTTAGGCACGCTGGTTCATGCGTGGACGCCACCCCGAACAGGTCCTGGAAATCAGCTTTTGTGCTTCTCTTTGTGGCGAACCTGCTCATTGCACCAGAAGATGACAAAGAGATGTCAAGAAAAAAAAACTTTGCGGTCCTCATCCTGCTCCTGCTCCCTTATGACTCGTGGATTGCCTGATTAGACTTAATCACACTTTCACTAAGTTATAGCACATTATGAACACTGAAGAGGAGTATCGCACCCTAACAGTCCCACCTGCACATAAACTTATCAACATTTCATCCCTTTGAAAGGGCCTAGTATGGAGTTTAAAACATGTACTATGACATCTTGATATTGAAGCTGTGGGAGGAGTGTTGGAGGGATGCAGCGTGTGGTGATCAGATTGCATGAGTGCTAAGGAAATACATTTGGGAGGAGTGGACATTGTTAAGTTATATGACATTGTGAAATTTATAGGCCAATCAATGACGAATATTACATTTGGTCTATAGGTTATGTAGATCTCACTGAAAATGAATGCCAGGTGTCAAACAAGTTTGAAGCTGGATGAAAAAAAAGGATAGGATTAGGGGGAAGTAACCATTGTAATGCCCGACACTAGGTATTTCGAAACTTTTAGTTTTTTTCTTTTTTTAGCTATTCATGAGTCAATCTTTTTTATTTTTTCTTTTGCTATCTTTCCGAAATTGGCTTATCCATAATTGACTGTAGTTAGAAAAGTGCTGCATGCAGAGAATTTATTCTTTGTCTTGCCTTTTATTTATTTTGCCATCAGCTCAACTGAACAGCTGTCTGGAGGAAGTTCGCAATATTGTGGGCGATGCAGTGTCAGAGGCTCAGATGATTGATGTTATCATGAAAAACAAATATGATCTGGAAGCATCGCTCAACCAACTGCTTTGTCAAAAAGGTAAATTTTTTTTTTTTTTTTAGATGTGTAACTTGTTGGTAACAATCATATGATTTTAACAACGTAAGCTGAGAGTGAAACCATAGAATTATCGGATTATATAGCTGATCGATGTCAATAACAAATTTTGGAACAGGAAATTTTCTTTGTGATATTATCCCTTGTTTTTTTGGAATGTTCTCAATTTTGGTCAATTTAGGCTTCTTTCAAAAAAAGAATCTTGGATATAATTTGTTTTCTTGGGATTGCACAATACACGTTATGTCAAAAAATGGTTTAACTGATGCCATTATTCTTTTTGTAGTAATTTTTTTTTTTTTTTTGTGCATGTGTGTAGATGTTTTATATACTGAAATATATTTTTTTCTATTCAGATGCCCCTAAGCCCCAGAGAGAACCCAGACAGAGGAGAAATCGCTCACAAGGTGAACAAACTATTCTGCCCCTTGCTTTTTTTGTTTTTTTATGGAAATAGTTAGAAATCACTGATATTACTTGTGGAAAAAACAAAAATAAATGGAATAAGTTACAATTGATAAATGTTTGACGTGGCAATGAGACGGAGAGCACTTTTTAGTGAATTACGATTACATGATGAAAGGGAGTTGGCTGGATACAGTAGGAGATAAATTCCTCTTATGGACATGGGTAATGAAAACAGAAGTCTGGATTGTCTGTGTTTTCTTTGAGTCTTGGCTGTATGCTTTTGTTTTTCCTATCGTCATTTTAGAAAATATTAATTTTATGCAATTAGAATGGTAGGTAAAAGACTGAATCTGTAAGAGAGCATAATCATATGTTTTGGAATATCAGTGATAGTTTGATGTTTGTTATGTGTATAGTAAATGCAGAGACATTTTTTCCTTTTGGATTAATATTGAAATATGGGTGACAGTTGAAATGGCACTCAGTTGTAGATTATTAGCCAGGACTGGTGTACTTGGAACTGATTTTTTATCACCAGTGTTTTGACAGACTTGTTTGACTTATATTATATATGCAGGCATTGAATTACACTACGGCAATGCGGCAATTTGCCTCAATGCCCTCGTAAAATGCCGTAATGCCCTTGATTTTTGGGGCTCCATTGCGGCACTTTTTGCCTGCCCTCATTTTGACCTGCCCTGATCTTTTTTATGAAGAGTGAA
>JBCAUA010000803.1:0-13619 GCA_038406235.1 Peronia verruculata | reverse complement strand
TGTGTGTCTTTTGGAAATTTTGCAGGTTCTGTTAATGCTAAGATGACAGAAATAGTATAATAAAAAAATCTTTCCCTATTGATACGTCTTGTTCTATCTCCCTTTGCTCTCCTTTTCAGTCAAAGCAGAGAATGAGGATTCAAATCACCCTTTATAATTACAACTTTAATTAAGTGGTTTTTTTTTTTTGTTTTTTTTTTTCACAGTCAGTATTTTGAATGATTGTGGAAGTTGGCATAAAAAAATCAGTACAGTAGATCACCTGCTCAATGGATCATTTGGTTAGCTACTGGCACTAGTGGCAGGTTTTATGTATTTCTGAACAAGTGACATTCTGTTATTTAATTTTTATATACATGTATCTCACTGCAGACTTATTCCTGTTCCAGTTCATTTAATTTTATTTTCTCAGTTTTAATCACCTGAATACCATTTTCTCCTCATATTCTCCTCTCTTGTCCTCTCATATTCTCTTTTGTTTCTTTCCTTCTCTTTTATGTTTTATCATTGCAGCACGATGCCAATGAAAACAAAGAAATCCTTCCTTTTCTTTTATTTGTTCTATATTTTCTCCTGTGTCTGACATTAGATGAGTGTTCACCTGTTATGTATTCATCTGCTTTCCTTTTGTGTTAGTAATTTGTGTTTAAATTAAAGGCAGGCTTTCTGCAAAGATTACTGCTAATGCAGGTACCAAGTAACCAGTAATATATAAATTCACTTTGTACATCTGTGTGAATGTATCATTTCTTGTGCTGTGTTGTGTATTGTTGAGATCTTTGACATGTACAGTAGTTGGTCTTATTTATTTTTTTTTTTCCTTTCCATTGTGGAGCAGCACATGTCCTATGTTGGATTGTGACATTGATTCTCTCCACTTGTCCCAGTGTTGGCAAGCATACCTTTGTAACCAAATCCAATGTGGTCGGCTACCGGTACATGTATTGTTACTGACAGTATGATGCATAATGTGAATGTCTCTGGTTCATATTTTGTTTATATTATACAGATGTGATTTTTTTTTTTTTTTTTGTTAATTGTAATGCTCATTTGTTTTGTTTTTTATTTCATTATTAAGACATTACCCACACATGTTTAAAAAAAAAAACGTCCTTCAGGTATGCAAACAATTAGAAAAAAAAAGAGGAGTCACAAAGAAAAACATTTTGTTCTGTGTGAAGGAGAAAGATCACAAAATTAAAAACATTTTCTACAGATCTGGACTTTGTTCAAAATTACATTGAGATTTTGGAGAGCAGTTATGTGTATTATAACCTTGAACACAGAGCGACAACAGAATTTTCATGGGTATGCAGAGATGTATAAAACAGAGTTGCAACATATTACTGTGATCATTGAATTTACTAATGACAGTTTGTTTTATATTATATACATGTATGTGTATGTATCTCCAGTGTAGTCAAAGCTTTGTTGTATCTCATTGCACACTTATTCCGCTTCCATTGTATTGATTGATGATTCATTTTAGGTTTTCTACTTGCTTTTTTTTTTTTTTTAATGCGAAACATGGGACTTTGTCACATTATTATAATCATCAACAAAATCAGGTCACATCAAGTTATCAACTCTTCTGATTGGTCTTTTTTTATTTGTTTTTGTTTTTTCTATTCTTTTTCCATGTCACACAAGTAAGCAGGCCAATTTGCAATAAGTTTTTCTTTGTTCTAGATTGAGATAGTATGAGTTTTTTTTTTTTTTTTTAAATGATCATTGATATAATGATTTATCTGCATTATATGAGTGACACAGCAGAATCACTGGAAAATATGGATGTATAGGCTATCTCATGATTATACAGTGGTCTCCGCCTAAGAACCCTCCACCTAAGAGCCCGGTCCGCCTAAGAACCCGCCTCTGCTGTGAAACGGAATTTTTCCTCTATAATTTACCCTCTAAGAACCCGGTCTGAATGCTCCCAAATAAAAAAATCCCTCTAACAGCCCGGTGACGGACCAAGATACCCGAGTACTTATGGTCTAATTCCACATCATACTGTCCACTTGAGAGAAACGAACGGTGCTAGATATGCAGTAACATGGGAACGGGGTGGAGGGAACAGGTAGACAAAGGAGTGGAAGTGGTGGTTGATGTATGACTGCAGGCCACGTTGTTGACTAACCCGTAACCATTTCTTTGTTTGACAACACGTGGGATAGCACTTGTGATTGGCTTTGTGGACAAGGAGGTGTAAGTTTAGCCTCCTGACTGGTCAGCTGTTTTGCTACCTCGGTCGGTCTGTAAACACTTGAGTCACTCATGCGATTATCCCCAGGGTAGCATAGCAATATCATGTTTTCAATAATGATACCGTTATGTGAAAACTCACACGGCGTTTAAATGCTGAGCAATTTTGATGTGATTACACGGTAAAAAAGATCAGGAATTGCTACATCTACTGTAATTATAACACCACGGGGAAGAAGGCTGTATTATTCGCATAAATAAATCTTTAACTAACGGTAACGATCAACTAATCATAGTAGTGAAGACAATCTGTGGTCAGATGGGTTGCGTAGCTTTTCAATTCGCCTAAGAACCCGTCCGCCTGAGAGCCCGCTTTTTTTGTCTCCCGACGACCGGGTTCTTAGGCGGAGACCACTGTATCAATATCTGGTTATCTTGCTGTCCATCTTTCATTGTGATGTTCTATTCGGAGAAAGCCAAGAAGTCTGTCCGCTGCTATTTTGGTTTCCTCCCTCAAGAAAGGTTGAGGAGCAAGAGCGTACCAGTCTAGCTAAACTTACATAATGGGTCTATCATTTAGCGTTAATCTGGCCCATTAAATAATTGTTTACATTTACATGCGCCCGAGCTTCACTTGAATCATTAATCCTAGAAGTGACCGAGGCCGATTTTTTCAAGAACTCGCTCTCTATTCTTTGCAATATGAATATCTTGCTTTTCAAACATACAGTTCAATATTGTAGGATATTTGGCTATTTGTTGCACTTAGTAATGACATACTTACTATATATTGCAATCTAGCCCTAATCAGTCGTGTCTTGAGCATAAAAAAAACAAACGATATGGAGACATTTATTCTACGCCGGCAGTTTCTTCTGGTATTTATAGGATTAGTATAACATGTACAGATAAGCATGTGAAAATAGAGTTATGGTCCAATCACTCATTTAAATGCCAGGACTTTCATTTCATAAGTTTAAATTATGTTTGTAGCTGTTGAGTTAAACGCTGTGAGTGCTGAAAGCCAACTATAACCTCATCAATATTACTGATGCCATACCTAGATTTTCTCGTCTTGGAAGAAAAGTTGTATTAACAAGACCAAAGAATGGTGATTTTTCCCTTCCATAAAACACTTCATCTAGCTAAAGTGACAAGCATCATAAAAGGGATAAAAATAACGTTTGCTTCGTCGACTTAAAATATGAAGATCTGTCGTGAGAAATAAACTGTAAACAAATGAAAACAGCTTTTTTTTTTTTTTTAAATACCATTGCACACAGGAAATTTTCAGAATGTGTCTCTTGTCCGGGGCACGAAGTAGTGATTTTGTTGGTTGTGTTCGTTTGAAATGATTGTTCTAATTACTGAAGGCATAATTTCCGACCAGAACCAGTTTATTTGCATTTTTTCCGTAAGGAGGGTTCTTTATCTTTTAGTTTTAGCCTCAAGCCTCGAGCCGCCGGTAACAAAATGGCTTAAAACATTTAGCGACCAGTCCAACCTAGTGCAGCTGAGGCCAAAAAGATTATAATCGATTCCATTACTCTGCGCGGAAGACTGACCATAGCGGACTAGCGAAGCAAGCGTCATCTACATTTTGTATTATTAGTGTTGATTTGATTTGAGTTGGGGGTTTAACGGCACATCAGCACGATAACGGCTATATTGTGCCTAACACGGTATTTAGGCATATTTAGCTGTGGATGAGGGGTTAGGCGTCTGCAAAACACTTACACCTAAGTTCGAAATTCGAACCCTATACCAAGCGATGGGAAGGCTCACAAGATTACAATCTGCATCTTCAGTGACTCGGACCCATGGCTTCTTGGACAGAGAAGCCCGACATCTTAGCCTTATCGGATGAGGGCAAATATTTTGAAGATCCTTAGTGTTCGGTACGCACGTTAGAAACTCTTGCTCTTGGCAGCTAAAGGTCGGGATGAAGAATAGAGGAAGGTGCCGCTGTCCGATCAAAAGTTCGAAATTCCAAACTTCTAATCAATAAATTTCTTCTAAGAAAAAACTGGGCACAAACTAAAAGCGATGACTGTCCTACTCTCTTAGGATTAAAAGGTGATACATGTGATACATGATAACAATTTTAAAAATTTTAGGACACAACAGAAAAACAAAGGATGCGGATGCTCTTCAAGCAAGAGAATTGCTCATAAACTATTTCAGCTCTCCAGATGGATCCTTTCCATGGCGAAATAGCAAGTGTTTTATAAATACTGGCGACTGAGCTGCAAGGACATGTAACTATTAAATGTAAAGACATGCATTATATAATTATCAAAGATACAAGTAGGAAGGCAGATACATGTGGTGGACTGAAAGGTAGAATGATAAATTACATCTGTAGAGAGACGGAAGACGAGTAGACCGACTGATGCAGAGAAAGAAAGTCAGATTAATAGCTGAAATATACATGTACCAATGACTGGGTAGGTAGACATAAAAATTTAGACAGACAGACAGACAGCTAAAAAGATAGCGAGAAAGATTGAGAGAGAGATACATGAGCGGATGGAGGGACATAGGTAGGTAGGTTGGTAGGTAGGTAGGTAGGTAGGTAGGTAGGTGCATGTATTTAGATGGGTAGAGAGAGACAGAGGCCGACCGACCGACTGGCGGACAGACAGACAGACAGACAGACAGACAGACAGACAGACAGACAGACAGACAGACAGACAGACAGACAGACAGACAGATAGACAGATAGATAGATAGATAGATAGATAGATAGATAGATAGATAGATAGATAGATGCGACAATACAGTAGTTCAATTGATTGGTAAATACAGAAGATAGGAAATGGACATAGGAGAGATAGCAAATTTTGTCAGATACACATGGGAAATACTACCTGTGATAAAGGAATTCACATTAAGTTCTGTTTACAAAATAAGAACAACATGTAAAAAATATGGTACTGCATCAAACTGAAAGATCAAGATGTGAAGTGTGTGTGTGGGGGGGGGGGGAGGGGGGGACAGAGCGAGAGACAGACAGACAGACGAGACAAGAGAGAGCCTGAGACAGAGATATAGATTGACAGAGAGACAGTCCTAGGGCGAGAGGGAGAGAGAGAGAGAGAGGGTACATGCGAGAAAGTGTGCAGATGAACAAAAATGTATAACAAGCAATCCAAATTCAATTTTTCTCCAATCGCACCCATTATTCAAATACACTCTATTGCAATAATTGCTTGTCTTGTCATGTTGAATGAAGTCAGTCGCTTGTGCATCATTCAATTAATCTTTCACTAGTGTCCATTTCTTTTGATTTCACAAGAGAAAGAAGGGAGGTTTCTACTGCAACCGTTAAATGGCCTCATGATTTTTGTTTTTCATGAGAGAAGATGGTGAGATGTTTAAGAAAGACTTGAGGCTTGAGGTAACAACCCTGACACCAGTGCACATTCCCGTAGTGACTGATAGATAGACCTTCATGGGATGTTAGTTCACAGAGATCAACTGCCGGTAATGACTACAAAACGAGTCCCACTGTGTTTGCACTCTAAGGGTGCTTCTCCTTATGAGTGACGCAATGTTGCGTCGCCCCCCAAAAAATGCACTCCAAAATCAATGAAGTAAGATTTGTATGAGACCATTTCCTTATGTGTGGCAATGTCGCACATAATCAACATACATGTAGTTACACAAAAACTTCAGTTTTGTTTTCCATTGAGTCACATAAGATTTGAATTGATTTTTAAAAAAATAAAAAGAAAAGAGAAAGATGAATTCCATCGTGCGTATCCAAGTTATCATTAGCAAACACAATACAACTGTATCTAGTGCACTCTGACATCTACATTGTAAGGCACATCAACTGTACAAACCAAATGATGAAATGTTTAACCCAAGTACACAGATAAAGGGAAAACTAAAGACATTATGAAATGCCAAAGTTTGTGTGAGCTCTGGGGCAATATATTATTGATATTTTCTACTGTACTCCATTTTACATACATGTATATTCCAGAGTGATTATTTCATTTAGACATATCGAAATGTATAGCATTCTTACAACTCTAAATCAACTGACTATGAATTTTTTTATAAGTTTACATGTAGTAAGAAGACTGATTATATGTCACCTTCAATAATTTAAGCAGATGCTACACTTCATAAAAATAAAAATTCCTATTGTCAATACTGTATTATTTAGATACGATATCAAAAATTCTATTAACTTACTAATTTGGCCTCAAGGCTGTGTTTTCTCCCTGGTTCTCTTTACAATCGATGCCAAGGACTTTTAAAATATGAATAAAAACAGCCCTATGAATAAATCTACTGATGACATTACAACTTAATGCTTAATTTCAATGTTAACTGCCACTGAGATTAGTGCGATGAATATAATTTTTGTTAAATGAAGTACATGTAGGCGTATGCTATTACAAAAAGAATCTGATTGACAGTCCCAGTGGATATCTTAAGTTGGACCAATACAGTGTTGTTGCTGTTTTTTTTCCCCCATCTCATTAGCAGATCTACAAGAAATAATGAAACAGTATTTGTTGTGTCACACAGTAGGCTACGACTGAAAAAAAATAACTGATTTCAGAATATACATCCATCACTAAGATAAAATGAAAGATTAAAAATGAAAGTATAAGTAAGTGTGAAGAAAGTAAAAAATATTACAAGTACATCTGCCTGAGAATTTAAGTTGATATTTGCCTTTGGGGGTAAAAGTTAATAAATGTCTGTATTTCATATGCATTTGATAATGGAAATGCATTTTAAATAGATAATACATGTATTTTGATAAATTTGTGTTGTGCTGTGCCCCTTTCGTGGTGTTATTGACTTTTTGCATTACAGTATGAATCAAGGTAAATGATGAAATAAATAAACATTTTAATTACTGAGAGCATAAGCCAATTTGCCAAAGGAAACCAAGATTGTATTGATGCCTACCTAGAAGTCTATACACTCAAACACAAATAACCAGTTACTGGAAATAGTCAATTATCCAGACATTTTACCAACCAACTATATAATGTTCCAAAAAAAATGAGCCACTATTGTGCTGCAGTGGTACTGAACGTTATTGTAATTTATTTCAACTACATGTATCAGTAAGTGACATATGTGCATGTGTGTGTAATGCCTGTGTATTCGCATGAATGTATGCAAGCATTTGAGCTTGTGCATACTGATTCTAAGCAGTACTAGTTCTACATCATCAGCCTACAGCATCTGCTGTGAAGTAAATTTTCTCAAGATTGCAAAGATTTATTATTATTTTTTTTTTACTTACCTTTTCACTTTGCTCTTTGACTGAACTCCTCAAAGAGACTGAATAAAGTACATATATTTATGTACACTGTACATAACTGTAGAGCTTTTTTTCATTTCATTCCAGCTTGCCATATAGGTATCATAGAATATGTTACAGCTTAAAGTTAAAGCAGGACATTCATTGTCAGAGATTGTAACCTAGTGGGTTTCCTTGTGTATGAAATGATTTGAAAATTGTTTCTAGAGACCAGATTGATTTTTTTAGCTATTTCAGTTTTTGTGTTAGGACTCTTAACATTAACCAGTGATCTGGAGGTAAAAATTAAAGGTTCCCTCTGGATGGCTGGACAGACATAGGTAGATTTACTAATCCACGTCAGCCAGTCTCTTCCTCACCACTTTCAAAGCTGCTATGATTTTATGAACAATTTATTTATATTCAGTACTTTTCATTCCTGCCCTACCAAGCTCCTCATCTTTTTTGACAAATTTCTTTTTTAAAATTTGTCCAGGATTTTCAATCCAAGGAGAAGTAGAGAGAGGGGAGATGTGACAGCAATTAGTCGAGTCTTCATTTTGTAATACACAGCAGTGAAAAAATTTGTTCAATATTGGGCAATAAACTACATCATACTATTATTACACATGTCTAGCACATAAATAAGAAACCCATCAATCCTCGGCAGTTTTCACACTATGAGATAGCCTACTATATTACTGTCACATCTTAGGTTATTACATTCCATTATATGTCCTAAAGACATTCACAAGACTGAATACCATTATCTTTGTCAAATGTAACTTTCAGGTTTCTTGCCTGATAAATACATGTAGAGGGTAAGAATCCAGCTTAAAATTTATTTTGAACTGCTAATTTTTTCAACATAGCATTCTAGGTTATAATTCTTCAAAACACTCTGACATGTATGTCATTTTGAGGAGCAAAAGCTCAAATAACATCTGATACTCCGTTCATTTTTCCTATGTTTGACATTTTACAGCCAGTGACTCCTTTCAAACATTTTAAACATACATATGTATCACAACCATGTCAGCCTGAGATTAAGAATAAGAAAATGCTCAATGACATAGATTTTACCAATAAACTTTTTTCAATCAGTCATGACATGGATGCATTATTCAAGGTTTATCTTAGCTGGAGAATCATAGTCTGAGACATACAGTACAAAAGGTCTTGCACAAGAGTTGTCTCATAAGTCAATAGAAAAAATTCCATATGGCTTTCTATAATAAATCATCCATGTGGACACAGAATTACACAGGATTGTACCTATGAGGCAGAGATATCAACACTAAATGACACAATGCAGATTTAATATCTGAAGCCTTTATCTAGTAATGCCAAGCAATCTTTTGGTCACTTGGAACCTCCTTTAACATTCTCAAAACCATCAATACACTACATATATGAACATGAAGGCTGGACTTAGAAATGAATGTCCCACTCCTTGGCTTTCTTTAAAATTCTGTGTCTCTTTGCTCTAGAACCTCATTGTAAGATGTACAATACACTCTCGCTTTCACAATGAACTACTAACATATTCCATATCCTCTCACAATAATCTGCTAAGATCTTCTACAGTGTATATGTCAGAGCTGACAAAAAAAACTAATACTATCAAATTCTTCAGACCTCATAAGAAATTTTCACAAAAGTGTTGAAGTTAGAACTATTCATCTAATAGTGAATGCTGTTTCTTTTTATTATATTTCCCTTACTTTTTCTTTTTTAGAAAATATTGCCTGAAATTTTGGTGCAAAAATCAAAGGCCGACAAGTTTTGGTCTAAATGAAAAATATTTATGATACACATATAAAAAAAGCACTCTACACTGTCAATCCAATCAAAATTCATCAAAAATTCTATTTATCTTACAGAACTTAAAAATGTAAAATTTGAACATTTCTCTCAAATAAATTTAAAAGCATTTTGATTTTCCTGAGCTCCTCAGATTCAGACTGAATCCATATAAAGATGGGTCATTTGATCTTATTATCACATACAACACACAAATCAAAAAACAAAAACTTGTCCTGGCAATGAACATTTTAATACATATGTATAGATAACCAACACATGTGGTAATAGTACATTAAAGCCAAAGCAAGGAGATAATTCTTCAACAGAATGCACAGAAAATTCTCTCATTTCTGTTCTTCAATTCTGACACGCCAGTGAGTGAATGGAAAATATACAAACTATGACTTGCACATAAATATATTTTCTTCTTTGATGCATCACAACTATCAATCCGTCCTTCCCATGCCACTCTAACATTAGCCGAATGAACAGACTAGATTGACTGACATTTGATCTGATCTATAGGCTACAACATTTCATTCAAACTGTCTCAAGGGCACTAAGGAAGATCATTTTCTCTGTGGAACAGTACATATATAAGAAAATGTTTAAGAATGTATGATCACTCTGCTATATAAATATTTATCTTTACAGCCACCTTAAACAACGGAAAAAATAACAGATGAAAATCTCTGCAAAAGACAAAGAGGACACCAAATGATGGGACTGAATGAATTAATATCATTACTGTAAATGTGACAATAGTGTTACAATTTGAGAAAAGAGAAGAGAAATAAAAAGGCAAAGAGAGGCAGTTAGGGGTCCAAGCAATGAGTGTACCTCCACACACAATTTCCGATTATCAGTCAATAAACTTTATTTTTATCCTACATTATTGGATCTTTAAGTAATAAAGCTAGGAATCTAGTCTGTGTAATGCAATGAATGAATGCACCATGGTGAGGAGAGGAAGCTGTTGTTGGAGGCGTGGCGTTTACTTTGGCAGTCTTCTGAGCTCATGTGCCACCCATACAGCCAAGCTCAGCAATACCAGAGAGCCTGACTGGTGTGTGGCTGCCACAGGGGTTGGCACATAGGTCAGCAGTGTAGTGATCCCCAAGGTTGCCTGTGGAAACGGCAAAAGTTACCAAAAAAGGAATATAAACTACATATGTACAAAAGTTCTGCTCCAAGATGACAAACAAAAAAATGAACAACAAGGATTTCAGATTACAAATGCAAGAAATCAGAGAACAAGTCCAAATATAAACAAGATTTTAAACTGCACATGCAAAATTCACATCTGTGGGGACAAGTTAAACAGCAACAAAAACAATTGCAAGAATTCTCCTCTAGCAATACAAACAAACAAAAACAAAGACTTCCAGTTACATGTCTGTCCCTAGGATCTGTGAGAGCACTTTGTACTATTGATGGTGTTGGCTGAATTGGTAATATCAGCTCCCTCAAAGTTTGAGAAATCCTTACCTGACCAAATGCCATCCCCAGCAAGAAATTAACCGCCAGCCTGGCCCTGGGATGAAGTGGAGCTTTCCTGGCCATCCACCAAAAACCAGCGATCAACACTACAGTGGCCTCAGCCTGAAACAACAAAAAATTCAAGGCCATGAATTTGCATGTAATTGTAGAACAGTATGGTTTCAGTATGACTGAAAAAGGCTTGATTTCTTGTAAAAGTAATTTATAATTTTGCTTTCATGAAAACAAGTCAGATCACTTTCTTCTATCACAATCTCCTACAGAATGTAATGATTGTTTATGAAGTGAACAAATCCAGAGGCACTTTCATTTATTCAAGGCAACAGTGACAACTACACAAAAGCAGGCTATCAGATATCAATCTCTCATTCAAAATATTTCTATACACTTGGTTTACATCAATTTATTGCACATGTTCACTGTACATGGGAAAAAAATGCCGGATGTTAGAAAACATGCCATGAAAAATAGTAAATATCTTTTCTGAGAACTTAGTAACATCCTGGAGTCTAAATCATTATATCAAGGTTAATCATAATACTGTGTGGATCTAAGTGGGAGTTTTGTAAATCCAGTCAACATATCTGGGATACTGCTGTTTGTCTAATCTGGCAGGCCAATCAAAGATATTTTGCCCAAAGGAATCCAGGGAAGGAACTTGTTGTTACCACCATATCAATTCCAATTTGTCATCATTTATCTCCCATGGATCTTGTGCTGTAAAAGCACAAATTATTTTATCTGACTTTTGACATCTTCAGTGGCATATGAAGGGTAAGTTAATAGCAAGTTAAAAAGATAAGCAAATCCATTGTCTGATCTCATAATTGCCTGTCAAATCTAATCAATAATAAATGAGTTGGTCAGCAATGTCGGCACTTCTCTGCATAATCTAAGTTCAGGACAATTGCTAGTGCAGAATTTTGCCTTAGGCTGATATGACAAGTTACATACATGAGTTCACTACAAGAGAGAATGATCGCTGACTAGCAGTGTCTGTTCTCCATTATTATTTTTTGTTTTGCTGGACATGTTGGTAAACTGGTGATAGCTTGAACCAATACCGGTATAATAACATTGAAATTAATATTATAGTTTATATTTCTATGGGTGTTCTGATTATATGAAAAATCACATGTGCTTGGCTAAAATCTGAGTCTGGTAAAAATTCTAGACTGATTTTAGTCTCAATTCAGTGAAATAAATATTCAATAACTGCTCCATTGAGAAGCAAATAAAGAAAGTGCACAACAGCATCACACCTGATGAAAAATGTTCAATTACAATAGTGAATACTGCCACATCAGTTTTCATATTAGTCAGTGAAATAGCATAAACCTCACACAGTAACTAGACAGGATATCCTCCGAGCATAAAGTCAGAATCAGCCCTTGGGCAGATGAAATTCTTTCTTTCCGAGAATAAGGGATTGCATTCACACGGAGGCAATCCATTCAATGTAATAGATGTCTTTTGGAAGCTAGATAAAAAATCAGTTTTTCTCATTTCTCAACATGTTTTGGGGGGGGGGGGGGGTTCCTGAAAATAAGGTTTTGGGTCTAAAATATCAAAAATGGGGTTGTCCTATTTTTACACACTTTGAAGTCTTCTAGGGCCAGAAACATATCCTGTATGCACCAACACCACCCCGCTAAATGACTGTATAGAGAGATTATGAAAATACAATTGCGATTTTCTCAATATATATGATTTCTTCACTTTTTTTTCCTAAGGCTTTTTTGTTTCTCAACCAATAATTGCCTTCAAATTTGGAATATACATTCTCCATAGCATGTGTTTTGATAAAATGCATCCCTTTTTCTCAATTTCTGTTCTGTTTCTGAAGGAAAATTGGATATTTGGTGGAAAATTGCGAAAAATTTACATCCGTCCATATACATATTTCAAAAATTTATAAAAAAAAGTTTTTTTTTACATATAAACAGAAAACAAATGCATTTTGTCCTTTAAATAGGATCATATTATTCATGTGCAAAATTTCACACAATTCCATTTAATACTCTAGGAGCCTTTGGCTTTTGAAAATAGCTAAGTTTCAAAACACAAAATCAAATATGGCGGCGCTGTCATGGCAACCGGTGCAAAACAAAACTTTTTTCCACACTTTTCCTCTACTTTGGACATGCTGAGTCTGAATTTGAAGCTTAAAAAGTCCCTAGTCTAAGCATTTGAAAAATCACTCTCAGGACCCGCACCCCCCCCCCCCCCCCTTAAAGGAGAAGGGAGGAGGCAGCATTTAAATTAGCCAGTCTGGGGGAAAAGTGTTAAATTTTTAAAAAGAGTAATGATTTCTGTACTACAGGTCCAAAATGTTCTTGTGACTGAAAAATTATTTACTTAAGATTTTTTTAGGGGAGAGGGGAGCAAAAATTCAGCAGAATTCCCTTTCAAATTCTTGGAAAACAATGGTACAGCAAACATTGTATCCAGCAAGCTTGGGATCAGCAAGACCCTGGATGCAACAAGCTACATAACCATTCCCATTTTTTTTCCTGAGTCTCATTTAAAACACCTCTGATATAATGAATGTCAAATTATGCAACCTCAGTTCCAAGGGGATCGAGAAGTAACCTTTTTGGAAGTGTATTCGGAGTCGATCTGTCGACCACGAATGCAGTGTGTGTTCGGAGTCGACCAGTCGACCACGAATGCATTGTGTGTTGGGAGTCGACCGGTTGACCATGAAAGCATCACGCATTCGCAGTCGACTTGTCCACTATGAACGCATCGCGCGCTCGCTGTCGACTGGTCGAGATAGTGTGAAAGGAGTGCATCGCACACCAGTAGTCGACCAATGGACTGACTGTTGCAC
>JBCAUA010000783.1:0-13621 GCA_038406235.1 Peronia verruculata | reverse complement strand
TCGACCAGCGCAAGTCCACCCTAACGCTAACATGTAGGTCCGACGAGCAGGTGACGGTCCTCCCTAACGCTAACATGCATGAGACCCTCGACCAGTGCAAGTCTACCCTATGGTAACATGTAGGTCCGATGAGCGGGTGGCGGTCCTCCCTAACACACTGTACGGTGAAAATAGTCAATCCGTTATTTTATAAACTAGATCTATGTGATGGATTCCTCTAACCCATTGAAGAGAAAGAAGATGGCTCTTTCCATTGAATCGAAAATGAAAATGCTGCAGGAAATAGACAGGAATGCGACATCCAAGAAGGCCATAGCTGAAAAGTATGGCCCCAAATACACTCGACGATATTAAAACATCGAGAATGCGTGGAGAAAGCGGCAGCCTCCTCAACTTTTTTTCTTCCCTCATAAATAGCCTAGATCTAATTCGGGAGTTGTTTTCCTTGTCAAAAAAAAACCTGGAAGATGAACTCTGATAAATCGAACCCATGAGGCTGGTCCCGGCAAATTCAATTTAAGCGGACTCGACTGTATATTGATTTCAGTGTTCACTACATATATTCATATCAAATTTAATACACTGTTCATCTCAATGTTATAGGTTGATGGTATGGATGTCTTAGCAGTAAAAGAGGCCACTCGTTTTGCAAGGGACTTTGTTATCAAGAATGGACCTATTCTGATTGAGGCAGCTACTTACAGATATCACGGACACAGTATGAGTGACCCTGGTACCAGGTAATATCAGCTTTTAGGCTCACTTTGTTATTTACTGTTAGTGGTGTGTACTTTTGTTTTTCATACCTTGTGCAAATTTGCTGCTGGAACAGTCCCAATGACTGGCAGGATCACAGAAAGTCCAGAGTCTGGGAATTTTGAATGAGAAAGAATACTATGCAAAGAATTTTATAGGCTACAAATTTAAAACTGTTTCCACAGCTTGTGCTTGTTATTGAGAGTACACAATAATAACTAAGTGCTTAGAAAAGTGATGTGGGAAAGCAGTTGACCTCAGCAGTGCTGTTGTCATGACTACCTTTAATTGAGAAAAATGTGTAAAAGCAAGATACAGTGCAATCCTGTTAAAGTCAACCTCTCAGGACTGAAAAAAGGTGTTGACATTAACTGTTTTCAGAGGGCAAAGTCTTAGGGAGAGGGGAGCGAAAGGGTGTCAAAATACATGTATGTGTTACATATTTTTTTATCTTCTGCTACAGCTTCTCTAGATCCTGTTGTCACCCACTTTCATTTCGGTTAAAACAAGAAAGAATCATGGGCTTGTTTGATTAGCTCGCAGTTTTTACACTCCTGGAGACAGGGCTGTACTTCTTTCCCCTGTCTGTTTTAGTAAAGACTTTGCGGTCAACATTTTTAAGAAGTGTCAACTTCTTATTGATGCCAGATTGAGCATGTTTTGATCAAGGAGTTGGAGTTTCAAGTCTGACTTATTACAGGGAGTGCAGAGTATAAGAATGACTGTGAACCAGTGATATGACTGTAGTCACCTGAAATTCCTGCCTGTTCTCACTCTTTGTGCGTATGTGTGTGTATGTCCAGATGTTGGAGAGAGCCCAGTGAGGGACTGTTGTGTGTTTGCATATCCTTGCTAATGTGAGACAGGTGAAGAGAGACAAACATTGGACTGTATGTCACAGTTTTATGTGTGTGTGTCAAGCAGGTCAGTGGTCAGCAGCTGATGCACTGATTTCCCAGGTGTGTATTACACAGGCCATCTAATGTGAAACAGGCCAAGCATGGGACTGTGTCACTGTGTGTTATGTGCATATATCAAGGTGATCAGCAGTTAATTGTGTGTGTTTTCCAGTATGCAATCACAAGACTGGTGAAGAAAGTCAAATGGGACTGTTCTGTAGATGTGTGTTTGTGTAATCCAACCAATGTGAGATGAGAAGAAAAAGTCTGTGTATCACTTGCTCAATACAGTGATAGATCCAAAGGCTATAAAGTATGGTACCAAGGCTTCTCTCTCTCTCTCTCCGATTTTTCTTTTTCCCCTGTCTTATCAATTTGTGGCTGTCATTGGGCCAGAATTGGTCTTATGAAGTTGACTTTAAGTGAAAAACACCTCTCAAATTGTTGATATCATCAGAAAAATAATCAGTAAAATATACAGTGAAGTCCACTCAAATCAGACTCTGATTGTTCGAAGTTCTGATCATTTAAATAAAAATGAAACACAGCCTAGATCTTAAATAGCTTTCTAGTCAGTTTGAAGCTGACTGTTTTCAATATGAAACTGAAGAATGCCTATTTTCTCAACGCTGGCTTTCAAGAAACACTGACAAGCACGATTGGTTACTGACCGAATGCCTGCAAGTGGAACTGTGTATAGTATATGATTGAAAAGACAAAAGACCAATCCATCCTGATACCATGGTTGTGTGACTTTAAACAGCGATGAAATTGTAATAGCCTCAAACGTGCAAGTAATAGGCGACACCCTCTCACTGTACATCATACTCAATTGGGGCATGAGCCATGGGTGAGGTGTGAAATGGGGGGGCGGTAGGTGCATGATTTCTACCTATCTTGTTGTGTCATACTGCAAGGCAGTACTGCGCTTTGCGGGCAGCATAACTTGATGTGCGCATGCTATACGGATGATTTTTCGTCAGAAGAAACTGGCGTAGGACCTGATCTTGGTCTTGGTTCACTCAAAATGAAAGAAAAGTGTGATTGGGGAAAATGAAAACTGTTCATCATAAGCGTGGTTTCCATATCAGCCCATAGTTTTATTTCATTAGGCATAACAAATAACATAGTAAAAAAACGTTACCAAAGATTCTTTCTTAGTAAATCAAGTTTTGTTTTAAGTGTTTTCTTAATAACCTTGTCAGAGTGTATTATATATTCTATTGGTATAGGAATCTCTCATTAAGTTGATGACAATGTTTGTTCCAATTCATATCTTCAGTTATCGGACACGAGAAGAAATTCAAGAGGTGCGACAAACCCGTGATCCCATTGGAAAGTTCAAAGAAGTTATTGTTGCCGCCAATCTTGTTACCAATGATGAAATTAAGGTAATGTCACTCATAATATTTGGGATAAATGATATGTGGATCAAGAGGTGTGTAGTTACATTACAAGCCTTTCAAAAACTTTGAAAATCACCCCTTACCGGGTAGAGAAGCTGTTCTGAACTTCAGAAAACAACATTTTTGTCAGATAATTTCTGGTCATCTTTTGTTTGGCAAACACAAATAATGTAATTCTTGATTTAAACCTTTATTTTATAATGTTCTACAGGTGTCATGAATCATCTTTTGTGTTAAAGAGTGTCTACTCTTCAATACTGATATGCGAATGATGTGTACTTTGCTAGGAAGAAATAATTTGATTTTATCAGCTTCTTAAAAGGTGAATGTGATTTAATTCTTTTAATGGATTGTTTTGCTTAGATTGCAAACATCAGAACTTGAATTTGGAGTAGTAATTTGCAAGTCAAGCTCAGAATTGCAAATTATCATCCTGACATGAAATTCAAGTCTAGTTTCTATCCATCACATATAACTGTGACAACAGATAGATCTGCATATTTTTTATGCCTTATTTGCACAGACTCATATAACATAAGGTAGTAAACAACAATTTGGGCATGTATTTGTGTTATATCAATTACCATATTAGCCATCACTATCCTTTCTAGGGTGAGGTCATAGATCAAAGACTTGTATTCCTTCTGATCTTATTATAGTTTTACCTTTTCAATTCACATGTAAATGAATTATTACTCTTCATATCAAATTGATTTGAATTTGTTAATGTCAGGATTTCCACTCAGTAAAAAAAAAAAAATTTGTCTATGTATTTCCCCAGAAAATCGAGGATGAAGTGAAGAAGGAGGTAGCAGAAGCTGCTGAAATTGCTAAGTCAGATGTTGAGCTACCTCTAGAAGAATTGTATAACTACATTTTTGTCAGCCCAGAGCCTGACATGAAAGTCCGGGGCTGTGATGACACGATATGGATGGCATCAAAATGAGGGACATACAGGAAAACTAACAGCAGTGGCAGAAAGGAGCCAAAATGATTCAAGATATTATTTGATTGAAAATGTTATACTTAGTGTACATATATAATGAATAAGGTTTGGTGAAGGAGCAGGAACGTATTCATGGAGAGCTTGATAGGGAAATGAATTTGTTAATGAGGACCACCAGCACCTGCAGCAAAACAGTGTATTGTCATGGAAGTGCCAGATTCACTGTCTACATCAAAGTGTTGCTAGTGAATTTGATTTACTTGTTCTTGTCTGGGATTATGTTCCTTCAGAGTCCTCTATGTTTTATATCCATCTTGGTAGAGTAGTGATATATCATATTGCCATGAATTTTTACAGGCCTTTCTATTCCCAGCAGTAAACAGTATACATGTACTGAATTATAGAATTCATCTTTGTAACAGTTCCCATAAGGATCTCATGCGAGGTTTGTTAAATTTTGTTACTCAGCTGTTAAGGATAATTTGTGAAAGTATTGTTTGCACAATTACAGCATTTCATCTGTTATGGCTGAAAGCTGGGAGAAAAGGAAAGGAATTGGATTTGAAATTACATAAAATATTTGAGCCCAGTATGAGTATGTTTATTTGGGTCAGTTTATATAATAATCACATAAAAAAGCAAAATACTTGAGATTTCAGTTATGCCAGTGTAGATTTTACACTTATTTGTGAAAGATTCAGTTATTATGTTTATTTGTATGCTTTTGGGGTAGGTGAACCAGTCTGCTTAGTTGTTATATTGCTTGTTAGTAGACACATCATAAATACTGACCTGTAATAAGTGCAATTCTGCCCATTGCTTTGTTTCATTTTGGCTGGTGACAGATTTTGATTTGACAGCAAGAACGACTTGTGAGTTGTTATGTTTTTTGACAGGAAATGTGATGAAACAGTGGTACCGGTATAAGTTATACCAAACTTAGGGACTGCAGAATTAGTTCTATCACAATTCACTGACCACAAAATGTTTGATGAAGAGGAGTTATTCAAATGGAAGTGATACAATGCCTGTCATATATTGTTCAGTCACAAATTAACACTCTTGCTTTGACTCTTTTGGGTATTGTAATACTGCAAGATATCAAGGAACTAGATCTAGGTCTAGGCCCACTTTCTGCCTATCATGACTTTCTCATTATTATCAGGCTTTCCACAGACAATAGGTCCTCTTTTGAACTTGGAAAAATGTTAAAGGCAACTGTGCTGCAAAATCGTAGACCAGTTTCTGTGGCACGTGATAAGTGAGAAACATGAGTTGTGCTCTCCTTAAACCTGATAACGGAGACTTGTGAATTGATCTGAACAGATTGTCAGGCCTTGGACTGGAAGATTACATATTCAGATCAGTAGGTGACCCCCTAGTTTGTTGATTTCTTTTCTTTTTTTTTTTTTTTTCAAATGGTCAAGTATTGTAAATGCATGTCAGTTGTGGATATGTAAGAATGAGCCTGCCAGTATGTGAAACTGTGCATTTTTGTCCCAGATGAAAATTGCCCATTTTTTTCCCTGTAGAAGTTAAGAGGTCTGGAAGGTCAGATGCCGTAGTGTTGGCAAGGAAACCATGGAGAGTGATAAGTGAATCTATCTCATGCAAAGGAATAAAGCACAACTTTCTTTAGTATGTTTTTTGTTGTTGTTAATGTTATTAATGTTATTGTTTTCATTTGGTTAACAAATGACGACTCCAGTGGAAAAAAACAGATATGTCACATTTTCTACAAAGGGAGAAAAACAGAAAAGTTTACGTCTATAGTTTTTCATTGTATACTGTTTCAAAAACTCTCTTTTTAGCAGAACTTTTCTGATGTTTTTTTTTTTTTAAATTATTGCTCTGGTTGACAAATCTTAGCGGTGTGCTTTTATGTCAGGGCAATAACTCTTTTTTCACAAAAATGTGACAAATTTGGTTTTTCCACTGGATTCTTCAAATATGAGTGGAAAGAATAGTAACTTTTCTAACAATGTCATAAAATGACTGGACTGATATTATGATGTCCAGAAGCAATTGTTAGAGTTCAACAATGTTAGTGACTGAATTCAGGTTCAATCTCACAAATCTGTGACCAAAACAAAAAAGAAATATAAAGGAAGTGTCTGTGTGGACCCCCACAGGAGTCTACCTAGCCGTGGTGTCTAGGTAGACCAGACTCTTCCACCCCCACCCTCCCGCTTTTGGCATTTGTACTTTGCAGTCCTGAATCTAAAAAAAAGAGATGCCTGCAAAATGACTTCAGTTACATGTACATTCATATTAAATATAGATCTGTATTTTGAATGCATTCAATGGATCTGTTGCATTTGCAACTGGTTCAGCAAGTAGAAGTGGTTTGCTTTAGATTTTGATCTAGATTTATATCAGCAGAAATTTAAGAAGAATCTATTGGGCCTACTGCTTCAGCTCCATAATTTGTCTTTTTCTCAATAATATAAGCAAATGCATGAGCACTGTGTAAATGGACATTGTTTATATTTTGTTTCTAAATGTTAACGTCACCATTGAACGAAGCGCTTCGGGAATTTTTTATTACATCTAGATCTTGATCTATCTTTGAGGGAGTGATGTCCGTACCTTGACATCGTGATTGAGTAAACATCACAACGTGACGATAAACCCAGAAAATGTTTCATACACATTTAACGAATAATTGTAGCTCTACGGAATTACAACAATTTCATGTAAATATAGTGTTGAACAATGCTCGATTGTACATATGTACTAGTTAAACTCACCCATCGACAATAACTGGAAAGGGATGTTCCAAACTTACGAAAAAAAGATTAGATCTAATATTTGTTTTGTTGATATGTTGCAGGTTTGACATAGCTTGCGTACATGTATTTATTAGCATTGTCTCTTATTTTTGGCCGATTTGTGTAAAAAATAAATAATAAAATACACTGCTGTGTGCTGGTTGGCACATCCAGCCTGTACTGTACTCATAATTAAGTGGTCCATAAATCATAAAGACCAAATGGGGGTCCGCCTAGCCCCTGGGTCTAACCTCTTCCATATAGGCCTATACATGTATATATATATAAAAAAAAAAAACGAGAGAGAGAGGGTTCCTTCTACGAAACAAATTATGTTTGTCATCATCATTAAATATTTCACAGCATGTGTAGTGTGAGCATGAAAAGCGTCAACAGTCAATCCACTATTTAGCAGTTGGATCAGATTAAGTTCTTTGAAAATAGTTTCATTAATTTTGATAGATATTGTTTTAAATCATTTACAAACATTGATGGTTTGAAAGTTTTGATGCTAAATGATTTTTACCCAAGCGCTCACCAGCAATACTTTCACTCATTAAAATTAGGAGTGGCCCAGCACAGGAATCTCAAGGTATCAAGAGTTAGCAGTTTTTTTTTTAATCCATAATGCCATGGATTTCATTCATGCATTTACGCCATTATTAAATTCAATACTCTAAGATATGGTGATGAGATTTTGGTGTTCTCGTTTTTCTTTTAATTTAATTGATATTTATTTTATTTTTTTAAGATTCTATCATTGTAGACATATGTTTTGAAGATATTATTTTGTTCCAACGCTCCAGATGTTATCAGCTTCAGTAATGCATAGTAATACATTTGGTGGACAGTGTCAGATTGTTTTGTTGTTTTGTTTACTTTTTCTCTACATATCATGTTTACTAATTTTGTGGGCAGCAGATGATTTATAGCAAAAAGAAAAGTGAGAAGAAATATACAGTTGGGGGCGCTTAAATCGAATTTGCTGGAACCAACCGAATGGGTTAGATTAAAGAAAGTTCATCTTCCAGTATTAATGGGAGGGGGTGCATATTCTCGAATGATCAGTAAGAAACTATTTTAATTATTTTATTACAGTAGGATTATCTCCCTTTATACAGAAGTCACACTATGGCCCCCAAACATTGCATTTATCATAAATTCAAGTCCCCTTGTTGAGCCCTAAAAAGGGGAGTAAGTTTTACCCTGAAAAAAGCTATTAATAGAGTTTTCACTATGAAATGAAAACAGTTAAAGAGAGCTATCACACATTCTGAGAGTCAACAGCAAGCAAAAAACAAACTAGCACGATGTAGAATATTGTCTAACCCCTCTTGTCCCACCGGTGGTGCTGTCTCCTTTGTGTTTACACCGCCAGCATCAGCATTGGTGGAACATGGAGATGACAAGAGCCGATTTTTACCTTTGTGATGGCGCTGACTGATTCAATTTAAAGGAACCTCCTCACAGTGATGACTTCTATTTATGCGAGAGGCATTAACAGGGGCAAAGAGGACAAAAATGTATTGTTTTATTTTTATTCAATTATCATAAATTTGTCTAATCAGAGTTTGGTCTGAGTGGACTCGACTGTATTTATATCCTAACTTGGTGTATGGTCAATGTTAGAGGGATATCAATCATCAGGGTACATGGAAAGTAAGACAAACAACAACTTCTGCAACTGTTTACAACATGAAGCACTGACAAAGTAATGACAGGTCAAAACTGAAAATATCGAAGAGCATCAATTTTAATTAGCAATCAAGCACTGCAATAGTAGAATTCTCAGAAATGGGAACAGACAAAATAAATATGTTAAGGACTATTGCGGATGTGTGGCCAGAAATAGGCCAAAAGTCTATTGAGGCCATAAATTGGCTTCATGACTTGATATACACACAAGCAAGTAACTGTTGGCTTGTGAACAGTGTTAGTAACGAGCAAGATGAATTTGGCTAAAATTAAAGTTCATCTGACCCAAATCCAAATAAACTTTCCACATGGCCACAGTAGTCACTCCTGAAGAAATATTGCAGAACAAGGCACATTTGTGAAGATGTAAAACTGTTGAATCACATTACTGAAGCTCTGTGAGACTTTCTGGCCTTTCAGACCCAAGTGCCTTGAGGAAATGTCTCGCGCCCAGGGCAAATGAGTCGGCAGTAGATTGGGGATATTTCAAGTTATGGCCCTTTTGAACTATTTTCCAACTGAGATACCAAAATTTTGTATTTTTTTCCCACAAAATGAAAATTTAACCTTTTCTAACCCCAACAGAAAATTTAGTTTCTGAGTCAGAAAATAGTTTGAAATGACCATATCATGCGATTGCCCAGAGCGACTTGCAAACTCATTTGCTCTGGGCACAAGACAAATGGAATTATATTGTCTTCTGTCATAATTGCTCAATTCAGGCCTTCTGGATTTTTCTTTTCTTTTTTCCTTTGAGAGCTTTTTCAATACTGTAGTCCTGTCAAGCTAAACTATTTTTACTTATAAGAATAAAGTTACCCTATTCATGAAAGCAGTCAATTTTTTTAGGAGAGGTATTCAAAGAATCCAGTTGTCATTATTCTAATAATATCTTCAGCATGCGGTCATGTCGCTGAGATAGCCTACTTTGATGAAATAAACATAAGTCAGTCAGTTCATTTTGAGAACAATATGTTTAAAGTCACTTCCAGACCCTGGCTAGAATCTTCACAGACTGGTAAATAGTATTTCCCTGTAGACTGTTCTCAGCAAGGACAGGCTTAACGGACATGAACTGTCACTGTTGTCTCAAGGATCAACTCAGTCAAGAGAGAACATGCTGTTGAGTTGTCAGCCAGCTTGAGTAGGAGTGCAGCTGTATGCTGAAGATATACTTCAGAAAGATGTTCCTCTTAGATCATTTGCGGTGGCCTCATTATATTCCACTTGTATTCCAAGGATTGAAGTCAACTGAAATTATAATCAAATCACTACTTATTTGAATGCAGCTAGCATCAATTTGCCATAGAACATTATTTCCTATGAGTATGAATAAGACTTAGAATATGAGTAGAGTACTATGACCCAGTGGTCTCTTGCAGATGCCTAAATATCTGGTGCATTAGCACATTTTGCTGTTAAATTTTGTAACAAAATACAGAGATGTTTTGATTCTTTGAGATCAGTTTCTCATGCACAGACCAGTCTTAATTCAACTTATTGACATACATGTACTTTGTCTTGAAGTTGAATACTTTGAAGTATAAAGTTCAAAGCATTATGCAAGGATAATACTTTAATCTGACATACAAATGTGCAGGAAGACATACAAATGTGCAGGAACAAGAAAATAATCAATGATCTCCGTCCTAGAACCTGATCAGTAGGAGACAAAAAAAAAAAAAAAAATGCAGACTGAAAGTCGATATAATTCTTTTGATGACTCTCTCTACTGCTATGAAAACTGAAAACTTGAACATTTATAAAAAGAAAAAAGAATTGCGTTATGGTGCCTTGCTTTTGCTAAGATTTTGACTAACCTGCTTAAATTTTCCTTGGAGTTTGCTCAAATATTCTGACAATAGTTCATCTGAAGGTTCAATAGCCATGAATGAATTTGACAGTCTGATGATAGCTTCACAGACTTTGAGTAGCCTGTTGATAAAAAAAAAAAATGTTCTGAAACTTTCACCAGTCACAGCATTATACACAGTACTAGCAGGTCTCCTGTTCTACGAACGGGGGATATAGATAAAAATGATAAACTGGCATTGACCATTGTCTGTGAAAAATGGTAAAATATAACCCTTATCTATCCCTGATCTTTGCACTGCCTATATCTAGAATCTAGATTCTACCTGCTAAGAGAATCTGAATCATATAATCTACACCACAATTATACACAGAAAAGCTACAAAGAATTTCTACAGCTATACTATAATAACACAATCATACACACAACTACTTAACACAGTGATGGCACACACAAATTCTCAACACAGTGATGTAAACACCTCGGTGGCCTGCTTGTGAATCGTGAGTGAACACAATTTACAGTCAATTGAGTATTATTTACACACACACGGCGGACAAAATGAATGATAGTTCACCACTAAAAAAATTAATTAAAACAACTGTGTAAATTCAATCAAAATAAAGAGTAGCCTATAACACAGTTGGGTATTAGTTGCCCACGTGTGTAATTTTTTAAAATTCTGAATGCCTGCCGATTCCAACTTTATTGGACTATAAGAAGATAAGTGCCACGCCCCCCGATCGCTCTTATCATATAGATTAACACTGCTTAGTCTAACTCAGAAGACAGAATGATAAAATTAACCAGCTGATTTCAAATCACATGCACACATTTTCTGAGAATTACTTATCTTAGACTGAAGTGAGTAAAGTTCTCAATAATGAAAACAAAGTGAACATTTCTTGAGGGGGGTGGGGTCCTGAAAATAAGGTTTTGGGACTAAAATACATGTATCAAAAATCTGTTTTTCCTATTTTTAATTTTAAACACTTTGAAGTCTTCTCATACCAGAAAAACAACAAATAGGGTCAGAAACATTTAGCTTTGTGGCTCAATACGGCACCACTAAATGACTGTATAGAGATATGAAAATTCAATTAGGTATTTTTTTCAAAATCACATGACCTAGTGAACATCGCTCACATGTGGCTTTGTTCACTTGCTCTGCGCATGGCAGACAAATCTGGACGAATGAGAAGCTCTCGGACCTGTCACACCATATAAACAAAGCCACATGTGAGCGATGTTTCCTAGGCCATGTGATTTTGCTGAAATTACCTAATTAAGCAAAAACCTGGGAATACCAGGCCGAATGTTTGTACCCTTCTTCCTAAAATAGAGCACTCACTGATGTTTGTTACTGCTGCACCACGAGATCTTTTAAGACAGGATTTTTTTTTTTTTGAAAAGTGAAGACAGGAATTTTTGTGAGAGGATTTTTTCTTTCTTTCTTTCTTCTATTTTTTTTAAAACAAAGAACCGTCGAGATAACCTCCATCAGGAGGTTGGAAGACGTATACAGAACGTAATGTGACCACAAGATCCAAGAACAATTTTGTCACTGGTCTCGTGAATTTTTTTTTCTGTGTTTTTCTCTGTCAGTGATAGTGAACACTTTGGAGAGTCTGTTCCCCCCCACCCCCAACCTACTAAAATTAGAAGGGGATTTCCAGTCGACGGCTTGGTCGGAACAAGTCTATATAAAAGCTATGGCCACAAATGTTAATGCTTTCCACAGTAACCTGCCCATGACCCTAGGCTGGCTGGCATCAGGGACTTCTCCCCAGAGATTAATCCTACTACCGCAATCAGTGAGAGAACTAGGGACTGGGAAGACAACAGCCGAGCAGTGAGTGAGACGGTGGAAATCAGATATAGATCTAAGTTGGAGAAGAGAGAGTGAATAGACCTTGAAAAGCTTCAGATGATGAGCTTGCCGGAGAGCGGCCGAGCTGAATGCCGAGTACGAAAAGGAAGGGATAAGAATGCCACAGGGGGGAACTGAGTGCTGATATCTCCTGGCAAAATAAGGAGACTACCATCAAGAAATGTGAATAACATTATTAAAGAAGATCAGAATGCTGATGGTATTTGCTGCCCGCCTTTAAGAGACAGACATGCAATAAAGCTGGTTTGGTTTGTGTTGGGGTTTAACGGCACACCAGCACGATCACAGCTTTATATTGTGTCATTCGATACGTTTACACGTCAAGAAGAAGAAAGAGGGTGGGACAGAAGACAGAAGCAAGGAGAGAGAAGAGATGTCTCCCCTGGAACGTCGAGGATGACAGTCCATGGAAGACATCCCACCAACAGGGCGTCCCACTACCTGCAGGTGGGAGCAAAGAACCTATTTAAAAAAATAAAATAATAACAATTTAAAAAAATATATGAATGAGTGTAACATGCAGATCAATGAACCCAGGAAAACACATATGCACTGTGAAAAATTCGCGCACGCGCGCACACACACAGTACACACACAACTCGCCTGGATAACTTCTTTAATTATGCAGATTCCAGGCTCTCTTCTACACTCTTCCCCCCCCCCCCCCCCTTCTCTTTCTCTCCAGCATTTCCGCTCATCCTCTAATGGAGAACTATTGTTCCTGCCTGGAATGCACCTCCCCTCCCCTCTGTCTCCCAAAGGCTCACGGTTGCACTTCCGAGCGTAGAGGTCAATGCTGACAGCAATCACAAATATGACAGGGTGACCCGGCAAAGTGACTCATAAGTTCAGGATGACCTGTCAGTTCTAAAGTCCTTTGACATAACGCCTTTCTTACCACAGTTAAAAAAAAATGTCCTCCCTATATTAACACCTCTCCATAATAATTAGGGACAACCAACTGGATGAAATCATTTTCTAGAAACAAAACCTGCATTTTGTTCACTGGTTCTTCCCCATGCCATTATCGGCCCGCGAGTGGGCCCCTCTGGTCAACATATCCCTCATCAATATCATACAATATGACTCGCTTAAACACTTGATCTGGGTTAATGTGGTCTGTTTCTGACCGGCCTTAGGACTGTCCGTTACCAGCCACAATGTAAAGAAGAAAAAACATCACTTTTCTTCTTCTTCTTTGAAAGACTGATCACAACATTTTTGATGAAATCATTACGTCAAGATTTTTCATACAGCGCGTATTTTTCGCAATTTTCTTCATGACAGCAAAGAGCGCAAAAGCGATAAAAAAAAAAAAAAACTATTATTTTGAGAGTTTATATTTCTTTTGAGCAACATTTTGTCCGTGTATAAGAAATGAAGAGAGAATTCTCTTGCCAAAGCGCTTCACTGCTGGGTTATATCGTCTCGTGCAAATTTTCGG
>JBCAUA010000772.1:0-13622 GCA_038406235.1 Peronia verruculata | reverse complement strand
GGGGGGGGGGGGAATTAAATGGAAGGGGTACGGGGTGGATAAGATTTCGAGATCCATGCAAACTATTCATCGAATCCATCGAGAAAATGTTATTGATTCTGAAAACATCTACAATCCCCCAGTGAGGCAGAGGTACGCCAGAAAAATTAAAATCCACATCAAGTTATAATACGAAACGAAATCAGAGTTCTCTAATACCAAAGGCTTGCGGCCATGTGTAGCGTGCGATGAAATTATGTTACCAACACTCGCGATGTGTTTACTGAAAAACAAAAATGTGATAGCCGATACAGCATTTCTACATCAACTTTTTATTTCTCATAATGCTATTTGTGACACTTCAGTATGTTATGTACTGGGAGAGAGAGAGAGACAGAGAGAGAGAGAGAGAGAGAGAGAGAGGAAGAGAGAGCGAGAAAGAGGGAGAGAGAGACAGAAAGAGAGGAACATAGAAGACAGCGCGAGAAAGAGAAAGAGAGAGAAGGGGTAATAGCGAGAACAAAACAGTGAGAAAGAGAAAGACTGAGAGAGAGAGAGAGAGAGAAAGAGAGGGAGACAGAGAGAGAATGTGAGTGTGTGTGTGTGTGTGTGTATGTGTGTGTGTGTGAGAGAGAGATTCAGCAGACCCAATTCCGTTGCCAGAGGTAAACCTTCTTCACGAGAACAGATAAAATTGTTCTTATTCACCGTACTCTGACTTCGTTTAACTTATGACAGAAAATTGGCCAAAAAACGAAGACGACCAGGAATGAAGAAGCGGTTAGAACATTGAACTCATCTTCTCCTTGTAGTCTCCCTCTCTCTCTCTCTCTTCAACGATCCACATCAAAGATACAAAGCAGGACAGACTCTCTTACAGACTGGCGGACGTGAAAAGACAAAGAGCAAAAATAATGAAAGAAAAGGAAAAAAACAAAACAAAACCACAAGACCACCTGCCTCACATCTTGCTACATCCGAGCAGCGTTTTCACTGAGAACTCTTTCCTTGTCTTCTCTTCCTGTCGTCCTCTGTTCACACTCACACACACACACACACACACACACACACACACACAAACACACACATTCAGATGCACAGATATATACAGACACACACACACACACACTCAAGTACACACGCACAAATGCTTTGCCACACACATAATCTGGAGAATACACCAATCACACACGTTCCATACACATACGTTGTCAAACACACATTCGCAAATATCACACACACACACATATTCATACACACACCTTCACACACATACAAGCCCATTGTCACACTATCCTTCCCGCGCCCTCCCCCAACAACCCCACCACCACCTCTGCCCCCAATTCACGCCAGGTGTGCTGTGATGGAGTCAGCACCTGTTAGATCGGCCACCTGTGTGACTGTGAGTGTGTCTGTGAGTGTGCGCGGCCATCTCTGAGAGCGAATGGATCTCTTCTGTAACAGGAAGGAAAACCATGTGTATAGGGAGGGAAGGAAGGAAGGGGGGGTTGAGGGTGAAAGAACTGCTTAGACAAATAATTCATTTCTGGCCCTAACTTTGATACAGTACTACAGGACATCACGGTGGGTGATCGCGTCACCTGCTATGTCCGTATCACGTCAGACTGTATCAATGTGAACCAAAATTAGTTGATTTCAATAGTTCAATGGTCATAAGAAACTGATGACACAAAACAGCGAACTTGGTCGTAAACGGGTTAAGTCAAACCGTAGAAATCAGATTCTCTGCTGACATGGGACATGCGAATGAAATACAGGATAGCAAAATGAATGAGCAGAGGGCGTAAACGGTCTAACTAGTCAGGAAGTACAATTGCATTTGTGCACATCTGCACATGGCTGAACGTAAACAAACAAATAATGAAGTGGTACGATAGACAGTTGCACCAACTTACACTTAAGTCATTATCCACGTTATCACAGGGTTAATTAGTTAACCCTAGAGATGTCCATTGGCTGATGTAGTGAAGAACTGACCTTTAATTCTATACAGTAAAATTTCCTTTTAAACAGCATACTGGGTTATAATATGGTACGATCTGATACCACCTTCATCATAAATTATCATCCTCTAAACATAAATACTAACGTCATCGCAGAAACACGAACACCCGAGCAACTTCTTGTTGACACTTCTAGGGTTAATACAAAAGGATGAAGCAGGATCATGTCACGGTGTTAACATGTTAAACAAAACAAACAAACAAGCAAACAAAAACAACAATAACAACAACAAAGATGCCATTGGATTCTCTCAAGGTTAAATCAGGAGTTCATTCATTCAAAGAGTGCAAGATTTTCGTTTTTGTTTTGCTATGGAGGAAGGGGGGAGGGGGCGGGGAGGTAATAAAAAATACTCTCTCATTTGACAGGAAAGAGTAACAGGGGTGGGATGAGGTGGGGGCAGGAGGAGGGGAGTGGTAATTAGTAACAAGAAGAAAGTGTGATGATACTGGGTAGTTTTTTGTTGTTGTAGTAGTAGTAGTAGTAGTAGTAGTAGTAGTAGTAGTAGTAGTGGTAGTATTCGTAGTAGTAGTTGTTGTAGTAGTAGTAGTAGTAGTAGTGGTAGTAGTAGTTGTTCTTGTTATTTTTGTTGTTGTTGTTATTGTTGATGGAGGGGAGTATAACAGATTCGTTCCGACTAAGCGAACGGCTGGAAATCCCCGTCTAATTTTAGTTGGGGGGTGGGGGTGGGGGGGAGGGTACAAATACTTCGAAGTGTTCACTGCCATTGACGTCGAAAAACATACAAAAATACACAGGACCGGTGACAACTGTTCTCGGACCTCGTGGTGGAGTGGTAACAAACATCAGTGAGTGTTCTATTTTTAGCAGGGGGTACAAACATTGCGGCGGGGATTTCCAGGTTTTTGCTTAGTCGAATATGAATAAGTAAAGAAACAAATAAGAACAATAATGCTAAGAGGATGAGGTGTACGCACCTGGCGCGGATATATCCGTATGGCGATGCATAGGGAGAGTCGGTGATAGACGGGTGGGGGGACCGCAGGCGGTGGGAGGTGCCGTACACCTGCTCCACCCGTGACAGGTCCGGGGTACTCGCGTACATGGTGTAGCCGCCCCTGAGGGCCACACTGGAGGTGGCGTAGTGCTGAGACTGGGGAGGCGGAGGGGGCGGCTGGTGGGGTGGGGGGAGCCGGGGGTCGTCCCGGTACTCGATGGGCACCGCCCTCATCCTCAGCTTCGGTCTCATGTAGACTGTCTCGATCGGCCTGGCCACGTAGTTCCAGTTTCTGGGCACAGTTCTCGCGTTCAGAGTGGCCGCTTTCTTCTCCATTTTCTTCCTCTTTTTCTCCTCTTTCTTTTCCCACTTCTCCATCTTCTTCCTTTCCTCTTCCATCTTCTTCTTTTCCTCTTCCATTTTCTTCTTCTCTTCTTTCTCCCGTTTCATTTCCTTCTTCCAGAATTTCTCCTCCGGCGAGGAGCGAGAGAAAAGGGAAGGGGTGCTGGAAAATAACCCTTTGGAGCGGAGGAGGGAGCCAGAGGCGTAGTGACCGCTTCCCCCTTTGCTGGAGGAAGAATTCGCCGCTGAGGGGGGCAACATTTCGTGGTCGTGGTTATGGCTGCCCAACATGGCGCCGCCTATGGTCCTTGCTCGGTTATCAATAACAGTCCTCTCCGAGAAAAATGGCGTGTTATAGATCTTCACCAACTTGGAACCGTCGACATTACTTGAAATATTGATAGTTGTCGGCGCCGTGGAACCTTCATTCTCATCGTCTCGGGTAATATCGTAGCTTTTGCCCTCGCTATGTCGTCTCAGCTGCGCTACTTCAACTGCGTTGCTTGTGTCGGTGATGGGAATTTTACTCAGGTCCAAAAAACTCCCGGCCAGATATTTTATCGCCGACAAAGATCGAGTTCTGCGTCTTTTCTTTCTGGAAGAATTCGGCGCTGACCGCGACTGCCGCGGTCGATAACGATTATCGTTTTTATCGTCGTTGTCGTTGTCACTGTCGTCGCTGTACCTGAGAGGCCAGCCAGCTGTCAGATTATGTTGGCTGCCAGTGAGAGTACGGTCAGCTCGTGCTCGATAGGACACCACAGCCCCGTGAGCAAAGATGGCGTTCAGAGATTCGTGGCTGGTGGCAGCCGATGTCACTTTCCGAAAATCTGTCGTTTCTGTGGTCGACGAGGAATTGGACGACGTCCAGCCGGATGATTTATCGTCATCTACCTCATCGTCACTGGTATCGTTATTGATGACCACAGCAGTGCCTGCTATGCGTTGTTTCACACTATAAGGGTTAACTTGTAAGTGATTGTGAAAGTAGAAAGGATCACCACTTACCCGACCTTCTGCTAACACATCCGAACTCGCACAACTCACAACTTCCGCATGTGAATCAGT
The DNA here is from genome assembly GCA_038406235.1 of Peronia verruculata. Taxonomy (NCBI): domain Eukaryota; kingdom Metazoa; phylum Mollusca; class Gastropoda; order Systellommatophora; family Onchidiidae; genus Peronia; species Peronia verruculata. Next base: position 9,250 of record JBCAUA010000772.1, on the reverse strand, counting down.
ACTCCAAATGCCAGGTCCACCGTAAGGACCGCTGTGACGTAAATCTGTCAGGCAAAAATCAATATCCGGTCCACTATCGATCTGATATGATCTTCTTAGGCGGTCCTCGGCCGAGTGAATCAAAACACGACTGTCGCCAGTATTATCACAATCAGCGATGGTTTTCTCGCGATCATCAGCGCTGTACTCGCTACCGAAGGCAGTGATACTCTCGGAATAGAGAGAGCGCGGCTTTGTGAAGGTGTCTGGGTCTTGGCTGCGATCTCCCACGTGTGGCCAGCCTTCATGCCTCAACGGCGCTGAATGACCCGGGCTCGACACAGCGTCAACACTATGCGCAAAATTCCTGCCTGATTGTTCTCCGCGGCCCTCACTTCCGCCAGTCTCGGCGCTCAGCGGCGTCTCGCTCGAGATAAGTAAGGCGGAGTTGTTCTCAGACTGAGGTAAGGGGGGCCCGACTTCTGTCCTGAGGTCGTATACAACACGTGTGACAGAGACCCCGCCAGGCACACTAGAGTAGGACCTGGGAACTGATCCAGGTAAAGCACTGCTAATGTCAGGGCCTGTGGGGGCGACACTGGTGGTGGGAGAAGGACCGGGGTCGCTCGTGTTATTGATAGTGGCCCTCGTCACATCAGGCCGCGAACACTTGTCATCGAGCTGTGTGTCGAGGGCCGGCGGGCCGTGTTGTTTTGGGCTCTGCTGGCTGAGACGACTTGCCAAACCCAGCCCCGTCTCCACTACGGACCTGTCGCTGATGGCGCCTTGTGTAACAACTATGGAAAACAGTGAACCATCCAGGTCTAACGCAGTTTCACTCCGCTCCTCGCCCTGTCTTGGCTCTTTGCCTTTAGTCACCAAATCTGTCTTCTTTTTATGGCCTTTCTCTAAATCCTCTCCAAGCTCCTCGTATGGTGCTGAATTTGCTATTGGCGAATCCTCCGTGAAACCCCCGCCCTTCAAGTGTTGTCTAGCCCTAGCTTTACTCAGACAAAATGTCAGGTGTTCTTTTTGTGGTGGATCAACCCGGCTTTGCTTTCTATTAAAAACTTCTTGCCTTTGTGCCGCGCCTGCACCGTTGGCCTGATAATGGAGTGTCGGTTCTGATTTAGCAGGGCCGTCACCTGCCCGCTTTTGTTCCTGCCATACTGGTGACTTTTTAGAGAGATGGATTGTGTTTGTTTCACCCGCTTGCATCTGAACAAAGTGAGAACTTTCTGTCTGAGTAGTTTTAATTGGTTTAAACAGGGAGCGGGAAGATCCGAACCCACTCACTACAGTGAAGCCGTCTCCGCCTCTGCGGTGTCCCCCTGCGGTATTTGAACCACGCAGATCTCCCGGGTGTGATTGCAGTTTACTAAGCGGGTAGGATGACTCAGTGACTGGCTTACGTTCACTACCGTGACTATTTTCTCTATCAGCTCTTGGTACTACAGCTGTGGGGGAATGTCCGTCTTTGTCTGTCCTGCGTGGACTGTCCTGGGTGACAGGGACGGGCTGAGGCAAAGTTTTGCCTATTTTGAGCTTGTTCACCTTGCCGCCCAGCTGAGTAAGATTGGAGGAGAGGTTACGTTGACTGAGTTGATAGCTTTCTTGCGCAACTGTCGCCGGCTGTGACGTAGAATTGCCCGTTCTGTGTGACGGCAGCACGAGTGAGGAGAGGGAGTGGGTGGGTGGCGGGGTGGAGGTGGCCAGTGGAGTGAACTGCAGACTGCTGGCTTCAGAGAAAACATCACTGTCCGCTCTGTACAGGGCCGCTCGACCATTCACTCGTTTGTTGTCTCCAACCTGGTCTTTTCCTCCTGACAGCTCATGCATCTCAGGACGGGAATCGTACGACTTTTCACTGCCGAAATCTCTCGAGTTCATCTTTCCTTTCAGATCTGTGAGTACTGGTGATATGGGCTTGCAATTACCGACCGCTGCCTGCGTTTGGCTGTTGGGGTTATTGCTACGCCTCTGAACCAGGGGCGACGATGGAGCGGATTTAGCACTTACTTTGTAAGCATTTTCTTTTAGGCTACTCCTTCCTCTTTTATCATCATCATCATTGGCGACACCTCTTGTGTCCAAGCGTGGCGTGGCGCTGCCTAAAGCCTGAGCAAAAATGGAGTCGACCACGAGATCAAAGTGTGTCTCTTGTTGTCCTGTGCCTGCACTCGGCACTCGACGGTCTTCACGTAAACTCTGATGTCGCTTGACGCCCGCTCGTGGCCGCCCTGGATGCTGGAGCTGAATGTCCAAGAAACCTTGCTCATCTCGCCGGATTAGCTCCTGCTCTCTCAGAGAGAACGGCTGGGGAGTTGGAACAGTCTCTGGGGATCCAGGCGTAGAGTTCAAAGGTCGCGGGGTGGAGGGCAGCTCCATCAACGGCTGTTTAATTTTAACATTGTCTCTGTGTAATTTTGGGGGCTGGGATGAGGGAATTGGCGGAGGAGATGAGGAGGGCACAGGTGGTGGGGAGCCCGTGTCATTGGAAGAGATCAGAGGGGTGGACTTTCCGCCTGGGCGTCCCTCAAGGCCGTGGGTGAAGTCGTTCTTTCTCAGCCACTCTCGCACTCGCTCCAGCTCTGGCGCCGCTGACATAGTTCGACGTAAGGTCACTCGTGGCCGCAGACTGGCCATGGGCACCCCCTGGGCGGCCAGGGCGGGGTTGTAGCTGATGACCACGATTTCTTTGCCGTTCTGGTCCCGCCCGCGGCCCAGCACCTCAGCCCTCAGAAAGTCTCGGTTGTTCTGGCGGATGAGGACGGGGCGGCCTGACTCTTGCTCTAGAGCCCTGGCGTCGCTGTGGGTTCTGTGTGGTGTGGCGCTACGGCTGCGCCTGATGCCAGGCCTGGGCCCAGATGCCAGCAGAGGCTCCACATTGGCCACATCGATCCTGTCACGTCCTCGACCTTCCCGCTCCAGCATCTGTGCTTGGGTTGTCTGCCGTGGAGACAGTATCGATTCCGCATTCTGGGAGATATACAAGGACGGCGAAGAAGCGAAATGATAGGCTGGGCTATTGGAGTTGGCCGGAAGGTATCTAAATCGCCCCTGTCCATTGTCTGCTCGGAAGACCTTCTCACTTGGGTCTTGAAGACGCAGAGAAGATTTTCTCCGCTGGACGATACGGTGACTCATGGTGGTCGTTAATCCATGCCCATTATGTCTACATTTCAAGGCTTTAAAACTGTCAGTTTATGTTTTAGTACCAAGTTCCCACTTCACAGTTTTGTCCCTTCTGTAAAAATGTTTCACTTTACTGTCACATCAAAGGTTAGTATACTTTTGTCACGTTCACCACCATAGAGTCTCTCGCTACAGACAGGCAGAAGTACATACTTCAACTGACATAATTTAGATTTTGACCAAAATCAAAGCCACCAGCAAAATAATTCAGCTATACAACCACACTGGAAGGCTATCTGACCACAAAATATTCCACTAAAACACTCCTATCAAGGATCTGAGGTCAATTTCTACATGTATGTAATAAGATCTGAATAGGCCGGCCAGCAAAAAGAAAGTAAATATACAAAACATCAAAACCACAAGAATCAACACTGAAGAAAATGGGGAAAATGAGTCATTTCAGGGGATGGGGGAAATTTCAGACTATAACTCCTGCAAACAAAAGTAAAAAAAAATCTCCCACGCATGCTTGAGTCTGTTGATGCTCTCATGTTTTTTAAACCCATCCCCACCAATCTCCGCGATTATGAAATTTGGAACGATTGATTCACGAGCCTTGTACGAGGGCAGTATATTCACATCACTGCATTTCTTCCCCCCTCCCCCCCTTCTCTTTTGGCATGTTTAAATTTGGACTATTCAATGTGTTAAGGGGGTCTCAATGGATGGCCGCTTAGGCATTAGCACTAAGTAAACAGTTTGGTCCATCTGGAGAATATTGCAAATAAAGTCCACATTGTTAAAACAACTTGTTACAGAATGACGTACAGTATCCCATGGCCTTTCCTGTTCTATATCTCATTGAACGTATATGTAGGTTAAATGTCTGCAGCTACCGAGTAACTGTCGAGCGGCATTACTCTTTTAAGTGTCGACGGTAATTACATGTTTCAGTTTGAGCACAATGTTTGACTACTCACTAACGTTACAGAAAGTCAACACAAGCCTTACAGTCACGCCTGACACAGTCAACTATTGCACCAATGTGTTCGGTAGAGGGTTTCAGGACAATTGCTCCAGTTTTATAAAGCACACACACTGCCGATAGGGCAAACTAGAAATCATATGGAATTTGAAGGTTTCCCAACTGTAAATGAACAGAACGGTTGAGCAAGTACATCATTAGAAAGTCCAACTTCTTTCCTGCACTGTTTGCACTTTGAAACAAGATATTCCAATTATAAACTTCTTGTACATGCCGCACGTTAAGTCCAAAGCACATTCCGAATGACACATTGTCAGTATTAGATTATTATGTCCGAGAAAATTATATATAGATGTGTTTTTTGAAGTTAGAAGAAGAAATGTCAGTGGATTCCGTGCACACAGACAAACTCGTTAGAGCTCGGAGTGTCCAGTCTGAATGATGACCTCTCGTGGTCATTGAGTGGCAGATCAGAATCTCTCTCCCCGAGCGTGGGCGAGTGGTGCAGACCGGCTGTCCTTGCCGGCCTGTATTAGCATTGGCACACACCACACCTCGGGGCCCCGGCAGCGAGCAGGAGGGCGGATTAGCCCCGGATTAACGCGGTCATCCGCTGATTGGCAAACACAGAGAATATATAACATGTTGTATGAATTCTATCGTCCTACAGAAACAAAGGACGGCACGGCATTGTTTTCTTTCACCTTTTCAATTTACCGGTACCATCTTGACTGACCGACCGGTCATTTGGCCGTGATCGGTGGACTGGACTGACCAGTGACACAATACTGGCGGAGAAAGGGTGGATTTCAATCACAGATGTCCAGTTCATTCATTAAATAATTATTATAATAACAATAATAATAATAAATAATAAGCAAATAATCCCCATTTTTTAAAATTTGCTTATTTAATCATTATAGCAAACTGAAGTATTTATCAAAAGGAAAAAGTGGGAACAAGTGTAGAATATATAAAGGCTAAAAGCCTGTTTCCCTGTTAAAGTAGAAAGTTTGACGTGTCCACAAAGTTAAAGCTTCACACTATTTACACTTGATTTATAATGATAACGAGAAACTGTAAACAGATGTCTACCATATTGTGATTAATGGTGTGTCAAGAACAGCCAATAGAGGGGATCGTTTGGATGTAACAAGGCAGCCGAAAGCAGTTAACTGTCGTTCTTTTTCCCATCCACAATTTCATTTGGCTTAGGTCTCAGAGCGTGACGTCACACTGGACTGCTCACTACGCTCGAGACTCAAGCTTGTCAAAGAAATATTTGACTTTAACCTTTGTCTCATCGGCCACAACATCAAATATCGATACCATACATCGGCCTTGAGTTGTAAGACAGTATAACATGCCGTCAGGATGTACGTGTGCAACTCATCAACACTAGATGTCATCATGTTTCTCAATATCTACAGCCGGCGACACTACACGGCGGAAAGGGTGTGGCCACACGTATTTATGTTCTACCGTAAAATCTCCAAATCTTCTACCTATAGACACATGCCTTCCTATCCAACTGCAAAATGTCATCAAAATACCAAATAAATAAATAAATAAGTAAATAAATAAATAAATAAATAAATAAATAAATAAGATATGACCACAGTAAACAGTACAGAGAATCCCGATAAATCCTGGCCAAATGTCTGAAACACCAGTAAAGCCACATGTCCAACTCCGGAGCCCGACACTCATACATACACGTACACAGACACACAGACAGGCAGACAGACGGGCACATCTATCCCTGGGTCGGCTCTGGCTGACTGACGTTATGATTATCAAAGCTATAGCATAATTCTGTTGCCTAGGAAGGAAAAGATCCACCCACACAAAAAACCCCTCAACACACGAGGGAGAGAAAGCTCGAGATGTACTTCAGGCGTAAATCTCCTTCTGCCTGCCCACACCACTCATCATAATCATATCTGGGCTTGTACATCGCCCACCGATCGTGTGTACCCAACATCATTTCATATGCACCAATAATAATCATGTCCTACACACTCCACCCCATAATACTCCCTGTCCCTCTCCCCCCTCCCCCCCCCCCCAAAGGGAAGAACGTTCTTGCAGTAGGGCCCTAGATTCTTACGTCCCCAAATGTAAATGAAGGGATGGAGTGGAAAGAGAAACAGACCAATGAGTTTTCTAATCAAACAGAAGATGTGGGAAATATTACCCGGCCCAGCATTCAGAGCTCTATTACCCACGTACACAGGGGCCCCGGATGACGAGCTGAGTGCCGAGGGCTGCAGGCTACACTTCAACTCCAGCCTGATCAAACACATCCGACTGCCCGTCACGGCTTGTTCAAACTTCACATTTCTATGCTCCTGGCAAACTTTGCTGACAAAGTGCAATTGTATCACATATTTATGCACTAGCAAAACGCCACTCTTGTGCAACATCTCTGACAGAGTTCTGGCCCTTCCCCACATCTTCAGACCCGCTGCCCGCCCAGATCTAAGGTGACTGGAAGCTGAAATGTAACAATACATCTGTACCTTCTCAGCTCTATAGATCTGAATGAGAAATGAATTAGTGCAATGACTTTACCAGTGTTATGTTGGACGTGTTCTCACACAGTCTCCTACAGAACAGTATGACACACAGAGATCACTAACCACGTGACTATGATCGCATACGGAGATTGGCCCAGTGTTCTAGTACTGAACTTGCCTGATGGCTCAATATACAGTATGAATGCGCCTTTCAACCTACTATGGGTGGTCATCTCGGGCTCAGGATATGTTCAAAATGCCGACACGGAGAACTTGAAGTTCATTTAAATGGACTATCCGGCACTTCCTTTTTTTTTTCACCAATGCCGTGCTCACACATTGTTCCACTGATGAACATAGAAAATCTAACGTCACGCGAGGCGTGCAGCCAAGGGAATTTCATGACTTAACACACACATACACACGCGTGCACACATACACACACACACATACACACACACACACACAAAGTATGCGGAAGACCACTATCCTACCACGGCTTGGGAAACAGGTATTTTAACGAGACTTGTTCATTTATAAGGTCTGAAAAAAAAAAAAAAATCGGCTAAGAATGCATATTCGCTCTCAAGGTGACCACAACATGCAATACTGATTCACAACACGTGAGTCCACAGACAAGCAGATTTGGCATGATACCACTACTGACATCTCGCTGACACTGCACAGTTCTGAGAGAAACATAGTCTCCTGTCACAATCTACAGCCGTTCAACATGGAAAATGCCTTCACAAAGCAGTCTCGAATGAAAAAGAGATGTTGACCATAACCTAAATCTCTAAATCACTGGAATCGAGTTCATCAAACAGAAATTTTAAACAATATCCATAGAATATCCATCTCAGATCACAATCCTTTGCTAAAATCTAAACAGCCAGTAAAACACGATATCCATCATATCATACACCTAACGTCCCTAACTCTGGACAAACACGACCAACTGTTGACCCAAAAAAATGACCACTGCTCTGTCGGTGAAGATCTAATGTAGTCACACTTGCCGAAACATATCAACACTTACTCTTTCACAAAGAGCAACTTGCAAACGTCCAGCGAACTATTATTATTATTATTATTATCATTATTATTATTTGAGGTTTAACGCCACATCAACATGATCACGGCTATACTGTGCAAACATGTAGATACGTGTACACGTCAAAAAGAAGAGAGGCAAGAGAGCGGGACAGAAGACAGGAGCAAGGAGAGAGAGAGAAAACATATCACTCCCGGAACATCGAGGATGGCACTCGATAGAATAAAACCGAAAAACTCAATAATAATAAAAACACAATAACTACACAGCCCGGAGTTTGAAATGTTGTGACATTAAGATAAATCCAGCTAAAACATCTGTGCTCCTTGTCTATACAGGACCGCAAAACAACATCGTGAAAAAATGAAGTGAAGGATTAAGGTCGTTTGTCGGTGAAAATCCCAGTCATCTATCGAACTTTGAGCGACAGCTGCAAGAAAGGAGACGTTTGCACCGGTGAAAATCGTTAAATTTTCCATCATAATTTGATCATCTGGCGGTCTTTCTAGCCGCTAATGTAGTTCTCAGGTTATTGATGTAGTTCTCAGGTTATTGATGGACAATTCATCGACAATCAGATCAAGATTTCGGGATAAAGTGAGTTTGGAAATGTCTTTTTATTTTCCTTCTTCTTCTTCTTCTTCTCCCTCTTTTTTTTTTTTTGTTTCTTGTTTTTTAGTTGTTGTTTTTTGTTGTGTTTAAGTAGTTCGTGGTGTTTGAAATTGTTGATGTTTGCTTGAGTGATGCAGCGAGTGAGTGAGTGAGCCAGCGCGTGAGCGAGCAACTGAGTGAGTAAGTGAGTGAATGAGCGAGAGAGAAACAGATGGTGAATAAGCGAGTGAGTGAGTTAACGAATGAATGAATGAATGGATGAATAAGTGAGTGAATGGAGTTAGTGAGTGAGTGGTAAGTGAGTGAGTGGATAAGGAAATGAATCAATGGGTTACTAGGTGACTAAGTGGCTAACAGGAAGGAAACAGATATTCAATAAAAACTATCACATTGCAGAAGTCATAACGTCGGTTCCACAGCTACATTGTTTACCATGATATCTTAATACACGGATCAAACAACGCTCTGAATTTGCTGCACGATAACATTCTGGGGGCAGGATGACAAACATCAAATCACCCGATATCAAACATTTAGAAATTCTAATCATTAATCTTAACCCTTTCAGTTTGTTCTCTCATTAGCCTGTTTGATCCTGTCTTTGTTGATTTCACTAGGACGCGAGCATGACTGTGTCCGACTCCAAGACGTGAGGAAAGACGGAGAGCGACGCTGGAAACTGCACATAGAATTTCAAGGAAAGATCGTTTGAAAACTGTACGTGTTTTGTTAGAACTATGAGTCCCCGCGGAAGTCTGGGGCATATTAGTAGGTTTTTTGCTCCCACCTGCAGGTGGTGAAAGGCAGCCATCGGTAAGAGATCTCCCACGGAATGCTATCCTAGACGTTTTAGGGGTGACATCTCTCTCTCTCTCTCTCTCTCTCTCTCTCTCTCCTTGCTCCTGTCTTCTGTCCCGATCTCTTTCCATTCTTTTCCTTGACGTGTAAACGTTTATTACTGTG